>JASSUY010052630.1:5689-78705 GCA_032466535.1 Forpus xanthops | reverse complement strand
CGCGAGTGGAGCAGCGGCCACATCGCCGCCGGCCCCCGCCGCAGCCAGGCCCCGCCCCTCGCCGCAGTCCCACCCAACCCCGCGGCGCTCCTCACTTTCGCCCCGCCCCTGCTACCACCCCGCCAATCCCCGCGGAGCGCCCCGCCTCCGCCCGCCAAGAGCGGCTGTCCGAAGGGGAACGGCGCCCCCTGGCGGCTCACCGCCACCGCCGTCACATACCCCCCCCATCGCCGCTCTCGTTCGTGGGACCCCACCTCCTGAAGCCACGACGGGGCGGACCCGGAGCCTGCACCGCGGGAAGAGGACGGGTGGGTGAGGTTCCTGCCTTTTGACCCCGAAAGGAAGCTGAGCAAACAGGCAGCCCCAGGCCGAGCAGAGCCCCTGGCAGCACCAAACACGTGCTGCTCCCACCTCAGGGTCAGCAGGCTCCATCCGCCTGAAAGTCAACGTGGGATTTTCCTCAGCCTCTTGCCTTCCTCCGGCATCCTCACTGCTTGCAGGGCATTGCTCCAGGGCCCAAGGTGAGATGGCACCCTGGAGCAGGGGAGCAGCAGACTACGCTTCCTCCTCACCGGACCCCAGGGTATAGCATCCCTGTCCCTGCCAACCAGAAGGCGTTTGTCCCCAGCGCCACGTCCTTGCGTGCATAAGCCTTTGGCAGCATGAGGCGTCACCACTGCACAGATGGGAGCTGCAGTGAGCCCTCCAGAAGGGGATTCACCCTGTCCCCACCACCCCACACACCGTGACAAGGCAGCTTTGTTTCATAGAATCAGATTAGTTTGGGTAAGAGACCATCAAAGCTCATCTAGTCCAAACCCCCTGCAATAAGCAGGGACATCTTTATCTAGTTAAAGTTGCTTACAACCACATCCAGCCTGATCTTGAATGGCTCCAGGGATGTGCATCCACCACCTCTCTGAGCAACGTGTGAAATATTTAGCACCCTCAATGTAGAGAACTTTTTCTTCACATCCAGCCCGAGTCTTCCTTCTTTTAGTTTAAAGCCATTACCCTTCATCCTGTCACAACAGATCCAGCGAAAAAGTCTCTCCCAATCTTTCTTATAGGCCTCTTTTAAGAACTGAAGCAATAAGGCATCCATGGAGTCCTCTCCAGGCTGAACAACCCTAACTTTCATCTGCCCCCCATAGGAGAGATGTTCTATTCTGCTGATCATTTCTGTGGCCTTCCTTGATACCCTCTCCTGCAGGTCCATATCTTCCCTGTACTAAGGACTGCAGAGCTGGACGCAGGACTGCAGAAGAGGTCTCACCAGAGCAGAGCAGAGGGGCAGAGTCCCCTCCCTTGACCTGCTGCTCACACTCCTTTGGATGCAGCCCAGGATACAATGGGCCTTCCCAGGGGTTCTCATCCCCCTTAACTCCTCTCCCCAGCCAGGCAGTCACTTCCCCTGGTTCAAAGATGACCCCATCCCTCTCTCCTGCAAGGTTCATGCACCCCAGCACACACAGGGAAGTGTGGGGCAAAACTGAGGGTGGGGAAAGCAGCAAGGGCTCCTTCAGATCATGGCCACCTGCCTGTATCCAGGGTGCATCTGCTACTACAGTGGAACCAGCAACACCACAGAGATACCAAGCACTGGAAAACAGAGTCCTAGAACAGTTTGGGTTTGAAAGGACCTTAAAGATCATCCAGTTCCAGAGCTTTTCCATGAAAGAGCTCACAAAAAAAGCATCATTCAGCAGTGCCACAGGAAAAAGAGCTTTCTTTTGCAGTTGTGCAAAATGTATTTTGAGCAGGTCCTATTCAGTTGAGCAAATAACAGAAAAAGATTGCCAAGAAGCTTCTGGCTAAGTTTTAAGGAAATTCACTTTTATCTTGACAACCCTTCTTCATTTCCTTCCCATGAATATCTCAGCAATCCAGTTTACTCACTCAGAGGATCACAGAAAGAAAACTGTGAAGTAAATGTCAGTATTATTTGCATCTTTATCCAGTCTGCCACAAAAGCAACACCATGTTATTTATCTGATCTAGCACAACTCAGTAACAGCTCAAGTATAGAATATTCATGATGTGCAAAGCAAAAAAATGTTAATCATTTGAAAATACAAGAGGCAAAGAGCTGAGCCTGCGAGTTATCCAGAGAAGTGCCTCGGTTATTTTGGGGAGGGGGGAATAACCAAACAATTGCTATCCACTGAAAAACTTGCATTCAGAAGCCAATGTCTGACAAAGAACAAGAGCCTGACAACTGTTGTATAAGGAAAAAAAGAATAAAATACATCAATATTCTTCTGATTTCTTTTCAGCTGGCCAAAGAGTTGGCTGTGCTGGGTAAAAGCCAGCTGTGTTTGTACAAAAAGCTTTCTTTTCTGTCAGCCTTGCTCCAAGTCTCTCAACAGTAATGCTTCACTTCTAGAGGAAGCAGCTCAGGAAAAGCCTCTTTGCCATGCTATCATTCAGAGGGCAGGCACAGGGAGGCAGCAGCATTGTGCCACAGGACCAATCTTTCTTGCTCACCTGATGGGATTATGGTCACTGGCTGCCACAGAGACCATGGCCACACCAGCATCCCGATAGAGGATGCGCCAAGGGCATTAAAGCTGGCTGGCTGTTAGGCATATTTTGCCCTATCTTATGCTCTAAGCTAGCCATGTTTGGGATACTTCTCCTGCAGTGCCCCATCCATCAGGACAGGCCTCCTTCAGGTCTCCATCTGAAGACCAAAAGGCCACCAGCAAGGTCCCATCTCACTTGCTTCTGCCCACGACCCCACATTCCAGAGCTGCAATCAGACCAAAAAAGCCACAGACCCCAGGCAGCAGCAGCAGTGCATCGCAGTGCTCAAAGTGCCTTGCAGAAGGCAAAGCACCCCTCCAGGCAGCACATAACCCCCAGTGATGCTCACCAGGCATCCATCCAGGAAGGACACAGGGCTAAAAAGTCATGCTAAGAGCACAAAGAGCCTCCAGGAGGGCTTTTGGCAGCCCCATGCCTGCTATGCACGGCCAGTCCCTCTGCTCCTGCAGCACAGCCAGCAGCACATGGAGATGGCGGCAGTCAGCTGCCAGAATTAGCTCTGTCTTAATTAACAGCTTTGTCTTTGTTCTCTGATGATGCTTCAGGCAATGCCAAGCCCTTTCTGGAGGATGAAGTTCTGGGATCCCAGTGAAAGGAAACATCAAGAATTATCACATACTGCAGCACAGATCTCCCCTTTGAAACCACTTTCAGAACCAAAGGTGTCATAGTCTGTGATTGTCCCCATCCTCTCTCACCCCACTGCACCGTCTGAAACACAGAGATGAATCCCATCTGGCTGTCCCTGTGCATGTGGTGGCAAGAATCAGGCTGCAAGGGGGTTCCTGGAAGGGTCACCCCAATCCTTTGAGCTGTGAACCAGCAAGCTCGTGCCCTGGGAGAGTCTGACACCTCTTGCAACACAGTGCATTCACCCACAGGGTGACCAAGGCTCTTGTCCTGCACCAGAGCTACTGCACAGCTCAGACCAGGAGGATCACTGGGAAAGTGCCCTGGCAAGCTGCTTGCTAACATAGGAGCATCTCAGAGCAAACACAGAGGTTAAACAAGCCTTCCCCTGAGTCAGCCCCACAACACAGCACAGACCCACAGGCAGAGGGACCTCCCCTTGACAGAATAAGCACAGGCACTAAAGCAGCCACAGTACTCCTGGTTTATTTTCCAAGGCAAAGCCAGGTCTGTGAGGAGGGCAGGAAGATTTCTACACAGCACATCCTCAGCAAGTGCTCTCACAGGAAGCCATCCTCTGCAAGTGCTCTTGCATCTCTAATCCTGCTAAAGCAGCACAGGCTGCTCCCAGCAGCTTGCCTGTGCATTAATTGCAGAGGAAAAGCATGCACCTACAGCATCCTCCCAGCAGTCAAAGCCTGAGGAGCTGATAAATACTCTCTCTGATGAGAAAAGCAGATTCCTTCTATTTTACAGCATTTCAGACTTGTCTAGTCTGCCCCAATACAAGCCATATGAGACAAGTAAGCACAGGCGATGTTGGTGAGCAGCATCCAGCCCCTGCAGTACCGCCTGCGCAGTAGAATCCCCTCCTACAAGTCTAAATAAATGTGATATGATGCAATAACATTAATTAGCGCCAGTAAGTGCTTAAGTGTGTTCACCAAGGGCAACAACTCAGTCACTTGGCACACTGCAGTCCAAACTGCTTACTGCAGTCCCAGGAGAAGTAGCCTCAGGGAGACTTCTGGGCTTAAAATACCACAGGGAAACTAAAAGGACAGAGGGAGGGAGAGAAGATATTCTCTTTTTCAGGCATTCACAGAAACCTCAGGTATCTTATCAGAGCAGAAGCTGTAGGAAGGACAACTCCTTTGTCATGTGAACAATTTGAGGACTAAATTGAAGTGAGATGGGAAGAAAAAGTAGGTGAGATGAAGGTTAATTTGGCAACCAGAGTGAGAACAGAGGGAGCTAAGCTATGGAAGAGTCTATTAATTCCCTGGGCAAGAGGGACACACAGTCAGAGCTGGGACTCAAAGTAACTCCCCGCACAGTAGCGAAAGATAAATTGCAAGTTCTTCTTGTGGAATATTCTGTTTATTAAGTACAGAAATAGGAGACAGTCAAGTGCCAAGTGCCTCAAGCCTCTCAGTGCCTGAGAGCATATTAATCACTCCACATGATTGAACAAAAGATGAGAGAGGCATTAAGACAGGCTCTAGTGCAATACTATTCACCATATAATAGAATGGACCCACAGCTTTCTCCACTCCACACTACCACCAGCTACAGTGGCAAGGAAGGCTCCTGCTTCTCTAGCAGTGCATGGCAGTATGACCTTTGTCTGCAGGACAAGGTAAAGATCAGCAAGTTCTCCTCTTAGGAGGAAAGAAGCCCCCACATCGCTTTGATTCCATAGATGCTGGTTTTTCCCTTTAATTGGGTTTTTCAGGACGGCTGCAAGGCTGTAGGACAGCACGGGAGCAGATCAGGCATGCTGCTTGCTTCACATTTTTCCTTCTTTCCAGCCTCTCCAGGTGGAAGAATCTCTTTGTTCCCTTGAATGCAGGGGATTAACAAAGGCAAATGCAAAAAAAAAAAAAAAAAAAAAAAAAAAAAAAAAAGAGAGAAAAACAAAGCCTCCTTTGAGGATGGATGACTTCCTTTTATCTGTTTCTAATCTGGCTTCAACTTTCATTTCTTCAGGAGAAAAAAAAACCCAAAGATTAAATTTTATGCCAAGGCAAGCTATAATAAGTGACAGAAACACTCTGTCTCAGGCTCTCTGCTGGCTCTGTGAAGTCAGAACATTCATGGGGAAGAAAGCAGAATACAGACAGGAAAACACTTTCAATGGAGATTTAAAATAAAAACTCTGCTCATGTTCCGAATGCAAAAGCTACAGAAAAATATGTCTCTGCTCCAAGGAAATTTTGTTATCCTGAAGCAAAATGCAATTTATCTTTGGAAGCTTTAAGAAAAACAGGGAGGGGAACCTGCCACGAGAGCTCCACTTTATCACAGCATTTGGCTTGTTGCAGTCTGAGCCGTGTTCTTACTTGTGGAAGCAAACAAGAGACGTGAAGTTTAAGGTGTAAGACTACCCAAAGCAGCAGGAAGGAGAGAGAATGGTCCAGCCCATCACATAACAGCTGTTTCAGGGTCTCATTTAGATGTTTCTCTATTGAAATCACTTAGAGTACAAAACACTGGCAGCAGTGGCTGGTTTGGATCAGGTTCCTGTTTCATGCAAAGGAAAGTTCCCCTTTTCCTCTACTACATTGTGATGAATTTCCAATTGTCACCTTAACCAATGGTCCTGTGAACACTATCATGAGGGTAATATGAATTTTTTTCCCTTTTCTTATCACCCACAGGGTAATTACATGGATGATTACACTCAAGGACAAGAGCATGTGTCCTGCACCCTTGCACAGAGCACAGCACACAAGAACACACATGGCAAAATCACACAAATTGTTCCCCAGGTGAAAGGAAGAAGGCCAGAAATATTCAATCAAACCTATAAACCACATGTAGACATATGCACAAACAAGTGAATGCCACTGCAGGCACTGTAACCTGCCTGATGTTATTTGTCATCAAGTCTCACAGATGGACAGATGTAAAGGCCGGAAGGACCTGCCGCACCCCCGTAATCCTACTGCATTAGACACTAAACCTCACCCACCAAGGTTTGCCTTGCTCATTTGGCTGCTGCAAGAGAAACCTGCATCTCAACAGTCCTTACAAAGCTACCCCTTCTTATACCCCAGGTACACACTTAAACTGCCCCAGCACCACCTGTGACAGTTTGAATGCCTCGGGCTCACTTGACACAACTCAGGCTGCCCTTCCCAAACCCCTCTTGGAGAATCAGCTGCCAAGACCGTGAGATGCTGCACCCTGGCTTCTGTTGTGCACAGCGTCCTGCTTCAGCAGCCAGGGCCTACATGATCATAACCCTGCTACTGACCTGCACATCCCTAGCTCTACTTTCTGCCAGCAACAAGGAGGGGAGGAAGACTATCTCATTTCTCTGAAAGGCAGGAGAGTACACAAGATACTCTGTGCAGTGATAACTGCACAGTTCTCAGCTCCCAACCCTCCACACCACAGCACACACTGCCTGGGCACTTTACACAGCCATGTTTGAGTGTAATTCTTAAGACGAGTATCTTGAAGAGGAATGAAGTAAGTCTTCACTAGGTTTGATTGGCAAGAGACATCAAGAGCCATGCAGGAGGGGATTTGAGGAAGGCTCGCATTTCAAACAGGGCAGGCAGTCAGAGGTTTACCCAGAGCAAAGTGGGAAGCAGCAAGGCTGTCGTTTCATCAGTTAACATCTGGCAGCTGCAGTACTCGGAGATAATTCTGCCTTCGTCCTCCAGAGAGTTTGGATCTGGGAGGGATGCCAGAGACATGGCAACCAGGAGAGGATGAAATTCCTTCACAGAATCCAAAACAGGCAGTCAAACATCACAATATTCTTCCTCCCTTTAAATGAGTGACTGTCTGGTGCTGATTGTGCCTGTGGAAACTGGAGTTTTTGTGGCTGAGAAGGAGATACAGTGGGGGAAGGTGAAACATGGACAACAGCTTTCTTACCAAAGTCACAGCTTTTTGATCAAAAACTACAAAGACAGCTTTTAACAGTTACCTATATTTCTATTTTTTAAAACAACAAAGAAACCTAATAGTTTCCATTTACAAACACCAGGGCTTGGTTACAGGCAAACAATAGAAAATTCTGGGACTGGAGAAAAAGAAAGCTAAGCTTGCTCTGATCTTCCAGCCAAAACTTGAAACTTATTCAAGGGCAATTCTGAAAATTAACAAGCATGTGCTATAACAGCTTGTGTAACACCATCACTTGCAATCAGACTTATTTCACTGCAGGGAAAAGGGTAATCTCCTCCTGAGCAGCATCCTATGTCCCCTGCCTCTCTGCCAGCATTGCAGTGGAGATGACCACAGCCCAGCCTGGGAAGGTGGTGGTCTTCACCAGGAAGGGGTAACAGAGCAGTGAGGCTGGTTTTTTAATTGCAAAGGCAATTGTCCTAATGAAGTCTAAACACATAGGCTGCCTTTCCACAGGCACCTCTCTTATATATGCCACCAGGCTCATTCCAGACCCTTTTCCAGGTTACACATCCCTGGCTCAAGGACATAAGCCCTCAAGACTGGAGAAGGGGCTCCTTACTATTACTAAGTAAATGAGACCCTTCGGGAAGCACCCAAACAAGATCAGGGCTTCACCCAAGCTACCTGTCTCCATCCCCAGTTATTCATACGTAAGCAGTAGTGTTAGGCTGAGTCCAGACACCCCATTTTGCTGCTGCCCATACTGCAGCCCGGGCTGGGGGCCGACATCCGAAGTCCCCTCTGGCCATGCAGACGACAGAGGTTTTCTCCCACCAACCTCTGGAGGTCAGCAATCAGCAGCACTGGGGCTCTGCATTAGAGCTGCCATTGAGGGAGGGAACGAGCAAGGAAAGCAGCGCAAGGGAAGACCCAGTGGTCTGAGCACAATATGCTTCCTGCATACCATAGGTGACCCTAAATATTGCAGGGGCTAGGCACACACATCCCCCCTTCACTGCATTCCTTCCCAGCAGGCACGCACAAGTACAGGACCTCTTACTCATTTCTAAAGCCTGTTTTTCCCATTTAAAAGCTACAGTCTCATGCCAATTCGTCCACAAGAAAGCCCCATTTCTGGGAATAGGAATGAGTCTGCATTGCACTTAGCCAGCCTCCAATATCAACTTCTCATTTCATATCTTTTGGCTACAGCCAACCCCTTACAGCTAAATCATTACTGAATTTACAGAGGTTAGGAGTTACTGGTAACAAAAAAAAAAACCTGTTTAATTTATTGCCTATAATCTGACATTGCCTTGCATAAAACTCACTGTTCCTGGTAAATACAAAGACTTCCAGTAAATGAAAGATACCAATAAGAGTACAGGCAAGTGAACTGCAGTTACCTGTTATGGAGGGGAAGCAGGGCAGGGATCCTATCCAGACCCATTAGAAACCTCCAGCAAAGCCCACTATGCAGAGCAGAGAAAACATCTCCCTCACCTGCTCCAGAAAGGTAAATAGTGAAGGAGGAAAGCGAGAAAAGTCCTTCTGCCAGGATAACACTGACATCAGCTCTCAGGGACACATTTCCCTGGGTATCAGCAGGAAAGCCATCAGCATCCCCCAGAGCTACTGTTCTGCTGTTTGCCAAAAGCTAAATATTAACCAAAAGGGGAGACTGCTCCTGGATAGGGCTACGACAGAACACGAGGGCTTCTGGCAGGGCTAAACCCTGCTCTCTGCTAGCAGGAAACAATTTTTCCTGCCCCTTGGGAAAAAGTTTTTATTGCTGATTTCCATCCAGCTCTCTAGGAAAGCAAAAGTCTTACTTGTGGGAGAGGATCATTAATCTCATTATTGTTAGATGACATTTCTGGGTGCGTTCTCAAAGCTCCAGGCTCATGGCAAAAGCACAAACAAGAGGACGGGTCCATCGTGTACTAACACAAAATCACTCCTCAAAAAATAGAAGCAGATAAAAGAGAATGAGTCTGGGACTTGGGAAATTAAAGAGAAGTGGAGGACGTGCCAGAGGACAGCCAACTGCTCCCTCATCTCCCCAGCCCAGCCTTAGCACCATGCTCCCTAAGGTACTCAGTACAGGCTTTCAGCCTCTGCGGCAGCATGCCGCTCCTCTCCTGCCTGCACTACCTTTGCTAGGAAGCAACAAGGGAAAAAACAATGTGGTACCCAAGGGGAGAGGGCAGACACAATGGGTTTTCTCATGACCCTACCACCTCAAGGGATGAGATCAGAGCCATTAAGGCAAAGTGCTGCTCCCTTCATGCACTTCCCACAAACCAGAAGCCCTGTTAACTCTGCAATGTTATCAGACACCCAGCTTACCCAAACCAATGACAGCTTCTGCAAGCATTCACCTACTGCAGGTAGGTGCTTCACTCCTGCACACAGTCTCCATCACACCTCTGAAGCTGCCTGCAACCCCAAACACCACAGCAGCTAGCCAGAGCCTCCTACAGTGTACTTGGGTCCTTATTTATCTTAAGAACACACCTCAGCTGTGACTCATCTTGTCCTAACAGGGCTCCTCTGCAGCTGGGCTGGAGAGGGGTGTAGTCCACAGGTACAACCTCTCTGTCAACCCACCTTTAGCTCTTCCTCACTGTGTGACAGCTCTCAGAGACTTACCAGCTGAGAAGGAGCTGTCTATGCTGACAAAGATGCTTCAAAAGCAGCAGGAAGGGATATTGGGCTGGGTTGATTGGTTATAACATGCTTCTAACCCAAACTGCTCCGCACTCTGGCTGTGGCCAGGCAGCCACAGTGTTGCTCCCAGCACCTCCACTGCTCCCATCTATCATCTCCTTAAAACCCAACCTGCACTCACCCATAGTATTGCTCCCACTTTCTCTCTGGGAGATTCTAGCATCTCCTGATGACTTTGCTCTACGCCCCCTTCCTCTCCCTGCCCTTTCATCTCTCTCATCAAAGTTTCTTTTCATCTTCCGCCTTCTTGCCTCGGAGGGTTATTGTTCACATCTTGGCAGCCCACAGAGCAATGCTGCTGTGCTGGGAAGTGCTCTGCATCCAGCATAGAGCTGGGGAGCGGGCACCAATATGGCACCTTTCCAGGGGGGAGCAAACACCTGCACCAAAGTAGCTCAAAGTGCCCCTGAACCTCATGAGCTCCCCATGAAACCAGCAGAGTTACAAGAGAGTTGTGTGGGATGAAGTGCCTGTCTGTCAGACAAGCACATACATAGGATGAGGAAAGCATGTAAGAAAGTATGTTTTAGTACAGGCTCAAAGCATTTAATCTGTGTGAGCCTACACACCCACAAACTCAGGTCGTGTCAGCACAGTGAAGCACAGTGATCCTAAATGCTAAAGGAATAAATGGGGACAAATATCCCCCAGGATGGGTGGTCAGGAACAGTGAGAGGCACAAAGGTTCTCTCCAGATTACAGATGTGATGTTCCCACCAAAAGGGTGCAGAGGCAGCACAACATGCTAGCAAGACCTGAGAAAGGAAGAAGAGGTAACAGCTTGAGTGAAGCAACACTTTGCAGCCTCTTTGGCAACAGCAAAACCATCCCTTAATTTCAGATTAGCTGATTTTTGTGCCTGTTTGTTTTTTTCTGAAGGTCAGAACATCTGTGCAGGTTTGTGTGTGTGTGTGTGCATGTGTGTTTGATGCAAACACTAACCCCTTTTGAGGCTATTAAGTGTTATATTCAGTTCATTCCCTTCACCTCCTACTAAGTAATTTGGGAAAATCTTTAAAATCACTCACACTCAAACCCAAACTGTTCACTGAAATGTCTTTGGTTTTTAACTGTCTGTTGTTCCTTGTATGCAAGGGCATCACCAGCAGCCCCAAGACTAACACCACCCTCCTTCAGCTCTTGGCTGCCTATCTCTGCCTTGTCCAGGAGAGAGGGGGCTTTCCACACACACGGTGCTAAAAAGCAGAGTGGCATACACTGTGGGCTGACCAAAAGCCACCAGCAAAGCCCTGCTGTGCCATCCCAAGGGCAGTCCTCAACGCAACAACCCACAGCTGGGAAACATGATGAAGAATGCAAGATAGTTTGGAACCTTGCGAGATGAGAGGTTTGGAAGCACAAGAGGGTTGATGCTGTGCAGAGACGTTTCTCTTTTCAGCTACAAGTGTCCCATACACTCAGCTCATAGCGTGCCTACTTGAAAAGCATGCCCAAGCCCCACAGTCTCTGCCCACTTGTGCTGCTCCAGCCCACATGGCTGGCAGCACACAGGCTAGACTGAACTGAGGCTACTGGGACAAAAATGCACTTTTTCCCCATCACACTGAATGCTGACACTTTGCCAGCATCCAAGCCCCCACAGCTGGCTGTAAATCATCCATCAAATACTAGTTACATAAAACAACCCCAACCATTTACCATCCCTCATCCCCACTAGCAAGCCAGGCCAGAGCATGCCAGAGCATGGAGATGGGCACAATGCTCCTGCGCCAGGGCCAGGCAGCACCTTGGGGCTAACACACACCAAACTTAACAATACCTACAGTTGTAAGAACTGTATAAATGTATGTATAAAATAGACTACTTAACTCTTAAAATATAATAAAAATCAACAAGTTGAGAGCCACAGCACAACAGACAACCTTAGCTGTGAGCCCTTGATTTTTGTATGATATATTATATCCAAATATGGTGATGCAATGAGAAGAATGTACCAATTTGGGTAATTGGTGATGGCCTGAGCACATGTATGCACTGCTGATCTGGTTGCCTTAAAATATATGTATATTTACAGTGCCAGATTGTTTGCATTTCTGATGATCTGAAACACTGAGAAGGTAATCAGCTCCTCTAGTGCATGCAATCAGCTCTGCGGCATTCCCTGCTCTGTTTGTGGGTGAAGCCACTAAGACTGTAATTTCAGAGCTGACAAATGCCATTAAGCTGTTAAATAGAGCAGGGGGAGGCTGCTGTTGGGACCAAGCACTGAGCTGGGAGGACACTGGGTGCTGAGGGAGATGGGAGCAGTGAGAAGCAGCACCAGGATCCAAGGCTGCCCAACAACCATGATGGGAGTGTGCTGATGCTTGGAGGCTGGTTGCAATTTAAGCCTGAGCATTGGCTCAACTCTTTTCACTGGATGTTAGCATTCCCATTTCCTCACCTAAAATCCACTTCAGTAATCAGCCATAAAGCTAATGACTTGGGCCCCAAATCAGCAAAGTACTTGAGCACATGCTGAAGTCCCATTGAAAGAAATTAGACCTAAGCAGACTCTTTGCTCCAAAGGGTGGGGGCCTTTCTGTAAAACGAAGAAGGAGGTTCCAAACAGGTGAATTCCAAATAGGTAAATTATTCAAGCAAACCATACTCACTTGAGTAACCTCCAAGCACCCTGCTCATTGTTTGTAAGGACCCATCTGAAGCATGGGAAACCTACAGCACTAGACCTGGCTTTATTTTCTTGCCAGCCAAACCTGACTAGTCTTCAGAGGATAGCCCTGGGACTTGCAGGCTGCTCTCAGGTCGTGTGCATCCCATGCTCATGTGCTGCAAGAACACCTCCTGGTGTGCCCTTAGACATCAGCCAAGGTGGAGAAGAAGCGATGAAGGGCACAGCATCCACAGTCACCCAGGCAGAAACAGCATCTCTGTGTGGTGCCACACTGGGTTTCCCCAGAAAGCCTTGGACAGGCTCTGGGCACCACATCTGATTAACAGGTTACAGCCCAGGGATCCCAAAACTAGCCCCCTCTTGTTATTCCAAGAATGAGTGCCCAGGCAGGACTGAGTGTGCACATTCCCACAGCCATGCTCCCATCCGAATGATCCCCCTCACACCTGCTTGCCAGTGGATTCACAGAAACCCATCATCTCAGCCCCCCCAGCCTCCTCCCTCCCAGTCACGCTCTGAAGTGACGGGAAGAGCAACGATCAAGTTTCCCCATGCACCAGAGAACAGGAATAGCATTCACTTCTGCCAAGGACAACACCTCTCTCTGGCAGGTTGCGCAGGTATCCTCCCAGAGAAGTTGAAATCCAGCTATCACTTGCCTTAAATATGGGATCTTACAGCCTGACATGGTGTTAATGCGTATATATCGGTATGCATACAGATCAGCAACCAAGTTGATCAAAGGAGAAGGTTTCATTGGAAGTTTTCCAGCATCAGGATATCTTTATTAGAGTGAATAACTTAGGTCGAAGCCCTAACTTGTGTAAACGGGAACAACTCTGCTGAAATCAATACCCTTACACCAGCTTCTGGTATATGATGAGGTGGCCTAGGATCTCTGTATTGGTTTTACTGTCTTCTGCCATCATCTGCTTAGTTCCCATTTCAGGGCCTCTTGCTGAAGTTTGTGAAGAAATACAGCCAGGAGGCACATAGACTAAAACAAAGTGTAAAAAGGCCTCAGAGAGGGAAAAGAGCAGACACACTGAAGTATTGGATGATTTGCTGGAGCCACTTGGTGCTAAGTATCATGCCCAGCCCTCTGCTAGTCACCAAGTGAACTATTGAGCATACACCAGCTCTTGGAAGCCAACTCTGCTCAGAGATAACAGGGAGGCTTTTAGAAGTGATAACAAGGGCTGAGATACTTGTTGGGTAGGCTGAGCAGAGCTGGTGCCTGGCTACAGTAGGCTGAGAGCTTGCACCAGGGCAATTCCTGCATTCCAGCACATGGAGAGAACTTGTGCCCTGCACCATCACAGTGGTTTCCAGTGCTCTACCTTTTCCGTCATGGAGTAAAAAGCAAAATGCAACCCCATCCATTCAGCTAATCCATCCATAATTGCTCTAAGTGAACAGAGAGGTTGGATTTTTAGTTAACAATTTTTTAAAGATACTCAATACTTCTATTTTCAGCTTATTTTGGTTTTGCTTGCAGAATCCAGGGGAGAAGGTCAATTCTGCAAGTCAAAGAGTGCACCAGGACAGCTTTACTTGTAACTGAGCAGCTCAGTGGTGTTCATTGCCTCAGGAAGGGTTTGCTTTCTTTAGGTCTCACAGTGCGTTGGAGATTATTTCTTGGTTTCCTGGAGATCCCCCATCTTTCCTTTAATCCATTCTAAAGAGGCGTCCAACAGAGGGCCAGCCTGAGTCAAAGTGCACCAAGAGGCATTCATGCCCTTCCACATGCACAGAGCATAAAAAGACAGGAAAAAAAAACCTTTATTATAACAGCCTTTTGCAGAAAGTCAAAAGCAAAGTCATATCAGACACCTTTTACAGAGGCAACAGCAACCAGAGGGGTAAAAGAGAAGGCCATGCTCAGCTTCTCTGATGGGACTAGACCAGTTTACGTGCTAATCCCAGTGTGAGCAACCAGAGCTAGCTCCAGCCAGAGCCAGTTGTCTGACTTCAGCACTTGGCAGGGAGGCAGGGATGAACAGAGATCTGTAGCGCAGGCGCTGGCTGCCTGAAGCCATGGGCTGCTCAGTGTCAGCAAACGGAGCCAGATGGAAAAATAAATACAGAGAACATCTTGAATTTGGAGAGTGATTCCTGCACCACTGCAGGGCTCAGCAATACCCCTGCCTTGGCTGTTCAGTGCCTGCAGCATGCTTTATGGTGTGGCCAAAGGCAGGGAGAAAGCTGCCATCCCTCCTGCAGCTCACTTGTGCAATGCCTCCAAGCTCAGGGGTATTTCAGCATTTGCTGCCTCCGAAAAACAAAAGAAAAAAAACCATAATTCTGAGGCCAAAGCAGAGAACTGAGGGCAAAGAAGGAATTTTGGCAGGAAGGCACTGGAGGATGATGCTGTGGATGGGTTATATTCTAGGGGATGGTAGCTCAATGCTCCCGTGGGACAGCCGGTGCTATCCTCGCTGACAGCCCAGGATCCAACTATCCATCCCCACAGATGCTTTTGGAAATGCCACCTCTACATATGTAACATCACGACACTACATGCTGTTGTGACAGGGCTGAGAGTGCAGGGGGCTGACAGTGCAGGGGGCACCAATAGCGAGAGAGCAGGGGATGTGAGACAGCATACAGATCTAAATAAGGCCAGAGAAGTAAGGGCAGTATCATTTTAATCAGTCAAAATTTCGTTATCACAGATACCACAAAGGGGGAAACATTCCCTATGGCAAATGGTGAAGCATGTACTTTCTTTTCCCAGATGGTAGGTCTTGCAGCCAGCCTCCCTGATGAAATGAAGCATGTCTGCATCTATGTCCCCTCACAACCCCTCAGTTTTAGAACCTGTTGGTTAATTTTAGCCAGATCGTAGCGGGGGATGTCTCAGGGGACTTCTGATCCTATGCCTTCTAGGAAATGGAAGCAGCCGTGAACAGTCCCACTCACAAATCCCACAGGGGAGATGCTGCTACCCTAGAACGCAGAGTCCACTCATGACCTCTGAGTAGTAGCTGCATAGCATGTGTCATTTACACCCATATATATTTCAGATTCCAGCAAAAACAAAGTAGAAATGGCTAAATACTAACCCTACTCCTCCACCCAGCAATGCACCCAGCAAAGCCTCTCCTCCTTCCCTCCCCATGGGGAGGCAGGCAGCGGGACGTGCTCAATGGGGCACAGCATGCTCTATTCTTTGGTCGATATTTCAGCCTGCGGATCAAAAGTCTCAATTTCCAGCCAGCTTCCCTAGAGGACGCAGAGAGCAAAGGCAGTGTTTTCTCCCCTGCTCAGCTTCCCATATTTTGGATAAAAGTGACAGTGCTACTTGTTCAAAAGCTTATAATATCCTTTCGACCAAAATAAGAGAATTAAAAATACTTCTGCTGCTGCAGCTGAATGGCCAAACCCCAGCCAAGCTCATTGAGTGCACTTCTCATTCAAACTCTACCCATTTTCTTGTCCAGCTTGAACAGCGCAGACTTACAAACACCTAGCAGGGCTGTACCCCATTTTCCCCCAAAAAAAGGTCATTATCATTAGCATTTCTGAGACCGGTTGAGACTGCTCACTGCTTGCAAATAATCAAAGGCAGAAGCTGCTGGTGCCTTGGCACACCAGACACGTCATCCAGGCTAGTTTTGTGAGTCTGTGCTTTGCATCAGGGTAAACTCACTGCCACCTAAGTGGGTTGGCTGAGGGGCAGCTAATAAAATAAGGCCAAGCAAATCAGTTATTGGAAATAACAGCTCTACTGAGCTTCATGTCTTCTCATTCCAGTGAAGTTCTTGTGAGACAGGCCATTCTCTTGTGTTCACTAGGGAAAACAGAATATACCATTTTCCACAGCATATGGCCCCAGGCCTTCCCAAGCATTTGCTGGCAAACCATGGCACTGGGTTCATCCACTCCAAACACAGCAGGTAAAACTCTTCTCTTTCTAAAAGGACCTATGCCAGAGGACAGAAAGGTTTTCTCACTCCTTCTGAGGCAAGCAGGCTTCTGATATCACCCATGGGCTCCAGCATCCCAAATTGCCAGAGTGAAGAAGATGCTGGGTAAAACCTCTGTGTCATTGCTTCACTGTTTTTTTCTGGTCTTCTGAATTTCAATTGGATTTGGGTCTGGAGGGGCAGCAGCTTGGTCCCACTCCTGTTGGAATCCCAGTGGCTATCCCATGGCATGGGGAATTAGATTACATATGAGCCAGGTGAGGAGTAGTGGAGTTAGAAGGCAGCTGTAATATTTCCCTTTTAAAGACCAGCAAGGCAGGGGCTGGAAGCTAAATGGCAATTGTTCTGACTTCTACAGAACAGAATTTCAAAGTAAATTGTTAGGGATGTGTCAGTCATTTCCATATACATTTCCCATGGCTGATAACAGGTTCCAACTGCCCCAGAGACAGGGGAAACAGCACAGCCCACCTAGCAAAATGCCAAAGAGCACAGACCATCCCAGGAGCAGTATATTCATGAATGGAAAAGACCCTTCCCAGAGAGCTGGACAGAGCTGGTGCCCTGCCAAAGTACCTCTTGGAAATCTCCACCTAAAACCACCTCTAAGCCTCTTAACCGCTCCCTCTGCTGTCACAGTAGATATGCTCCACCAAGTTTGGCAGCCCCAGGACCAGCTACTGGTGTGTACTTCAGCATATCTGCAAGCACCACGCTGGCCTCAAATCTGAGCCACAGAGTCCTCATAAGTATTAATAAACCTAAGTCCATCATCCTGACTTTGGCCACTGTCCCAGAGCTGATGGGTCCCTTTTAGTATGGAATACAGGTTGCTCTTACCTCTCTGCATTTGGACACCAAGTGGAAACTGAGAGATAGCACCATGTTTTAAATCTGATGGATCCTAGCCCAAGCATCACCCTTTGTAACAGCCCTGCACCTCTCTGGATGTCTGTGAGCAAAGACAGGCAATGTTATCTTCCTGCAGCTCTCTTAACTGCTTATTGATCCCAGACAGCCTCCAAATGGATTTCTCTAGCTAGCTATCATCCTCCATAGCCTGGGAGATCCCTTCTATATCATAAAGTAGACATCTCAGTTATAGCTTTATTTACTGCAAAAGAGCAATTAAGCCATCCCAGTTCAATTTATGGCTAGCACAGATAACTCCTCTTAACACAGGCCAAGACCAGCTTAACTTTTGGATGCTTACCTCTTGCTAAGTGCAAAAAAAAAAACCCACTAGCTTTATTTGCGCATTTTTTCATCTCTAGCCCAAATTTAAACCTCACCTATGATCAGCCATGTACAAGCTGGGAAATCATCCTCTAGAAGTACATTTAATAGATTTCCACTGTGTTCATTTCATAGTCACAAAGTCAGATCTCAGTTCATCTAGCTTTATTTTCTGAAAGCTGCATCCTGAAGCTGGCATTCAGGAGATGGTGGTTTTCATACCCAAAGGGATTTAAACATACAGCTTCATATTCGGGCCAGCACGACAAAGCCACCTTGCTATAAGGTGTATAAGGAGAAAGGCATACTCAGCCAAGCCCAGGATGCTCCTCTGCTTTACATATGAGAAAGACACAGTCATCAGGGCAAGGCCACTCTACTGAGGATACAGTGGCCTAGCCAAATGTTCTGCCAGTGTGGCAGGGGGCTGGAAGCCAGGACATCTCTTCCAGCCCCTTCCTGACACACTCTGAGGGTACACCGTGGCAGCCACCACCCCAGCACACAAAGCCTCTTGTGGGTTTGAGCCTTAGCTGCTGTTCCAAAAGTTTTCAATGGATAATGTTCACGCCTTACAGCTTTACAGAAAAGAGCACTGAGATTGATACAGATCTGCACTTTATTAATTTTTCCAACTACCAACCCTGAACTAATCCAGTTGGAGACCAATCTAATTTCTCAAAAACGTGTAGATTTTCCACATTATGAAGTTCATTTCTCATTACCCATTAGGGCAAGTGGAGTTTCCGTTGCGAGGTGGATACCTCAACATCACCACATAATGCTCCTTCCAATAATCCACTCGGCTGATGGATATCCTCCCTGGGTGAGAGTCTGTGGTATTTAAAGAAATTCTCTTTTTAACTATTTTTATATGTAGGCAGGACAGAGCATTAAGACTGGGGAGCCCAGGGTGAGCAGTAAATGTCTCAAGGTACTGCTTTTGTGTAATCATACACTTAGAAAGGTTCTAAATAATACATAAATAAATGAAGATATCAACAAAAATAGCCTGGCTATTTTTGAGCTAATCCTTGCAAACAAAGAGGGGCTAGGCTCTGCAAGCCAGCCCTGCTTTCCTGGTGCATTTGCAAATGTGCTTTCAGTTACAAGACCCCATCTCAGCCTCTACATTTATACCACACTTCACTAGGTAAAGGGACCTGCTCCTCTGCGAGCTCATGTCAATAGTGCTACCACTGTGGCTCAAGCTCACAGGTACAGAGATCAGCCCCAGCAGGAGTACATCTCATTTCCTCCTTTTTCCATAACTCATCCCATTTACACTAAGGAAAGCACACCTGCAACCTGTTTCACCAAGTCCCAGAAGCTGGAGGTTTGCTCTCATCTTCGCCTGTATGGGAAACATAGGGCAGGTTTATAGCTCACTTGCTTGTCTTGTACATAGCAAAGACAAGAAGGGAAGAAAATAAAGACCCATGCCCTTTATATTTTTTCCTCCTTCAGCACTTCAGACAATGTCTGAATGTTAATTTAACAACTTCTGGGCAGAACAGTAGCCTTATTTAATGTACAGTGACAAATTAATTTAGAAGGAAAAAAAAAAAGCCATCCAGCATCTGAAATACAGCATTATTTCCTGCAGCATTAATTGGTGGCATCAGTACTGTGTAATTTGTTACTGGTGGCACACTGCTGTATGGCTTCATTTCCTTAAAAGCATGGGAATTAATTAGGGGTTTGTGGCAGCAAGGGACTGGCAGGCACCAAGCATAATGTGGGCAATCACCAGAGAGGCTTCCTGGCTGCATATGTGCATTGAAAGTTAGTAAACCACTGGTGTAAATACTACAGCTCCCCTGACTTCTGGGGATTCATTTACACTGAGGCAGATGTGTTTACACCAGCTGAGTACTTGCACCCCTATGTTTAAGTGCAGAACAAGAATTTACCTCTCTTAAGTGATACATGGCAATGTTTAATTATCAGTGTTTGTTTCTAAGTAGCAGGGTTACTGAGGATGCTTTTTCCCGTTTAGCTGTTATCTTCAGTAATTTCTGCTGACAAGGAATTCAACCAGGCAGCCTCCAGCCCTGAGACATCACTGTCCCTTCTGCTGACACCATAATTCTATTTCACCTCCCTTTCTTTTATATGCTGAGTAACTCCAGGTGTCAAAACAGAAGCATAGCCCATGCCATTCTGTCCAGGTGTCATCAGCAAACTTGCTGAGGGTGCATCAATTCCAGTTTCTATGTTACTGACAAAGATGCTGAACAGCGCTGGTTCCACCATTGACCCCTGAGGAATATCATTTGTCACTGGTCTCCCCTGCGACATAGAGATGTTGACCACAATACTGTGAATGCAAAAGTCCAGTCAGTTCCTTATCCACTGAGTGATCCTTCCATCAAATCCATGTCTCTCCAGTTTAGAGACAAGGATGTCATGCAGGGTTGTGTCAAATGCTTTTTGTCCAGGCCCAGAGGACAAGATCAGTCTGTATTGGTGCTATGAGATGGATGAGACTGGGGAAGGAGGATAAGGTGCTCCACATGAAGCTCCACGCTCCACAAGTCAAAGAGCATTGCAGGGCTGCGAACAACAGAAGAACTGTGGGCAGGTTGCATGCCTGGAGAGCAGAGGCTCATCCATGCCTGGTTCCTCAGCAGAGGCTCAGGAGGCCACACTTATGGGCACAGCCAGCCCTGCTGCAGCTCTGAGAGCTGCATTGATGCCAGGCTCCTCACTGCATGCTTTGGGTTCCTAACACTGCAGCAGAATTACTGCTGCTGGTGTCAGACAAAATTCCTTGAAAACGCTAATCACCTTTTATCACTTCAAGCAGAGCAATATGCCATATAACCAGGGCATGAGTTTGGCTGGAAGCTCATGAGACTCTGTAGCATATGAGCAATACTGGGGTTTGATAGCCCCAATGTTTGGCTTGAGCACCAACAATTTAAACACCATTTTGACCTCAACATATGGCCAGTAAAGCTTATAAAACAAAACACAGTGTGTCCAGGGGTCCTCTGACCTAGCACTAAAACTGGTTTCCCTAAGAAAACCTTCCCATGTCTTCCAGTGGTTCAGAATTTATTCTAAAATGATGTATTTTTTTACAGATGCATTATATATTTATATAAACCTGACCTTTAAAGAGCTGCCCTGAGCACTACATATAAACCAAACATGAAATATTTCAACCAACAGCTTCAAAATGACACGTGGGTAAAATTCAGGGCTGGGGAAAGGAGAAAAGAGGCAGGCTCTGAAAACTGAATACTACAGAAAAATGTGCTTCTAACCTTGGCTCTGCATCAGGTTCATGAGATGTATCACCCCCAGACCGCGGTCCTCACTCTCCAAGACACAAGCATGAGCTCAGATGACCTATTTAAGGTATGCTGAGATCCCAGAGGACAAAAACTAGAGATGCAATAGCGACCTTTAGCTGCAAAAATCCTAAATAACTAACGAACACTTTTGGGGCTGGTTAACAAAAACAGAAATGTTGTAAGAATTCAGGAAAAAAAATACCCAGTTTCATACTTTCTCATGGGTCTTGTTTAAAAGACCTTTCCTACAGGTAACTTGATAACCCTGTCATCAAACCTTCACTAAAGCAGATCAGAAACAACTTGAGTCTCCAAGTCATAGCTGATGACTAGTGGCAGTGCATCTCCCAACACAGGGCTTGCAGTATTAACATTTACAAAATCACAAGACCCTGACGCTAAGTCTCATGACCTTTAAGCCAACGAGATTCAGGTTTCTTTTTCTTTCACTCTCATTGCACTTTTGGGATGGAAATAAAAGACCTTATTAGGTTTAGGGAGCATTGCAGGGAGCCACCATCACCCATTTCTTCTGACATTTACATTTCTGGTCCTCTAAATTCGAGCAGCGTAAGCACTGCTTTATTTTGCAATAGTTCTTTTCAATTGATGCATTTCGATAATCCCTGGATTTAAACCAATTTATGAAAGATTTTAGACCTTGGTTGAAATTTATCTCCCTTTGAAACTCAGTCTGACCCAAACCAGCATTAAACAGGTCCTGAAGGTTGTCCAAATTAGCTCACAAAGAAAACCTCTTTCCACTGAGCCAGGAGTGGCCTTATGCATTTTATAGGTCACAAGGAAAGGAGAAAGACTAAGATTCAAAGAGAGAATAATAGACAATTCCCTAACACTGAGCCTGCACCATGGCCCTAGGTGCACAATACAAGAGCAGTCCTTATTCAATCTTTTCGCCACATTTCTGCCTTTGATAACACGTTCCCCTGGAAAATGGAAACAAGTTCAGAGAAAGCTTTGCATTGGACTGCATTAATGTGGCTGGCTGAAATCAAAACATAGAGTCAGGTGTTTGATGGCTGCTCTATGAAGCTGAGTGAAAGCCCTACTGTCTTCTTTTGCATTGCTAAGGTGTGTATTGTAGATGAAACTCCTATTTCTGACTGAGGCACTCACTGCTGCTCCCATTAGTGAGAGAATAGGGACTGCTCCTGCTCTGCACCATGTTGCTCACCATCACAGGATGACTCCTGGCTTTATCTGCCACCATGAGCACGTGGGATCCCCTGACATCCCCTTCTCCATGGTCCAAACAGCCACCAAAACCCATCCAATCCTGCTGCCCACTTTTGGCAACCCCAACTTTCTGCCTCACTGGCTGCTGCCCTGTGAGCATTTTGACTGCTCAACAACGAGGCTGGATGGAGGCGAAGGCACAGCCACACTGTAAGCCAGCTCAGCATGGCCCAGCACAGCTTAGCGACACCCACCCGCCTCAGCTGGCTCTATTTGTACATACAGATAAATATACATTAGACAGAGCTGAAAAGACAGAGTCAGCTCCTCTCTGAGGCCCTTCAGCTCCTGTTACCAGCAGATCCCCCGCGCTCTGTGGCACGCACGCTCTTTATAGCAGCCGTCAGCCTGGCACAGCATAGAGCAGATGGTCATAACAACTTGGCCCACGGCCGCTGTCAGCCCCCAGCTCCTTGCCTCACATGATGTTTAATGGGCCACCTGGGCCTCCTGCACGCCTGCGGGGCCAGGCAGGACATGGTGCAACAGGGGACAATGGTGCAGCAGTTGCTGGCATGGCAGGGGTTAACACCGGATAGTGCCAGAAATCATTGGCTCATGCTGCCCTGGCTTCTTCGTCTACCACTGATGATACTGCTCCTGCTTGGGGTAGCTGTGGGCAGAGATTGGCAAGGAGAGTTGCTCTGAGCAACACTGAATGGCAGAGAGAATGCAGGACCTCCGGGTAAACCTCAAAAGTCTTATTACCACCCATTAATTACCTCTTCTTAATGTTCATTGCTGGTGCAGCTTCCTCCTGCTGCTGTGGCTGCACAGAGGTCCCCAGGAAGCATCACTGCCACTGTTTGCACCTAAGACAAGGGTAAAAAGGGTAGAAGACATCAGCATGTGGCACATGGCCAGCTCTGCAGGAGAGAGGCAGCAATAGCAGGGGCAGAAAGTGCATGCTTTACCCCTCAAAGCACATGCATTACCCCCAAAGGGATGAGGAGCCAAGGAGCAGCCTGGGCACAGCCACAACCCATCACCTCCATGGGGCTGGGGACATGGGCAAGAGACAGGTCTTGCAGCCTGGCTGTAGGAAGCCTTAGGCAGGAAGCCACGTGCAGAGACTAGCCATGTGCATCGGTTGGGTGTTTCCCCCACAATTGGAGGTTTTGCACTGTCACCAGCAAACTGTTGCTTGTATTTGAACCAAGAGCAATAGCCATTCCAGGCAGCTCTATGAGAGAGCCCTCATAGTACTGGTAAAGCAGGGACCTGGCGATGCACTGCTTGCAGAGACTTAATGTAGTGTCAGTACAGCCCTGAGCACATGAGACCCTGCAGAGCTTCTCCTCCAAACTTTGCTCGGAGGAGCCCCACTCAGCGAGCAGCCAGGCTGGACAAGTCCATAAAGAGGAGAGGCAGCAGCGCTCCAACTTCCTGGCACTCAGGGAATCTTCCTGGATCACATTACATTCATGTGTCCTTGGCTCATCTCTGTACAGTTGAAAAACACTGTAAAGGGAGACAGTTAATTGAGACAGAGCAAACCCCAAGGTAACAGTTCCTCTCCATTATGCTTAACTGGAGACCTGCTGCTTTAATCAAACCAGCCTATTTGCTTCTGGAGACACTTCCCAGTTTGCATTAGTTTGTGGGTCAGGATTAGAGGAGCTGTGCTACCTGCTGAAGCTTCACATTGCTCCCAAGGAGCAGTCAGTTCCCTAAGATTTTGGCTTATCAAATTAACTAGAGTAAAGGAAGGAATTAACAGTGATGCTACCCTGAGCTGATACTGAAGCAGGGTGATGAAGATGGTGGTGAGGTGGTGTCACTGCGTTGACACTCAGTGTTTACTCCACTGGTGGTGCATGTCACAACCTGCCTGTTTGCCTGCAGCATGAAAGGCTCCTGGTCCATGGCAGGGATGTTCCTAGGCAGTGCCACGACACAAATAAATAACAGTAATAATACTCGGGGTGGGGGGGAAGCTGTCATCTGACCCAGGGGGAGAGGGCATGCTGCTGTGGCACCCACACCATGCTGGGCATTACTGGTGCAAACTGCTCCAGACACCATCTGCACTGTGCACAGCCCTCGTGCAACATCCAGGAGCTCTTACCTTATCTTTTTAATGGATGCATATTTAAAGGGATGCTTCCAGGGCAATGAAGACGCTTTTTCACTTCAGTAAAGTGATTTCCCTTGGTGAACAGGGAGCAGTGCTTGTGTTCTCAGCTCTGCAGGGTGCTCACAGGCATTGAGTCTTCTTTTGCTTGAATGCTAAAGCGGACAGGGACAGAAATGGGGAAAGTAAGACATGCCTTTAGCACAAGGGGTCACAGGCTCCTAACACAGCCCTGAGCTGAGGGGCAGGCAGCAGGCAGAAGGCTCTTATTTTACCTCTCTAGAAGTATGTCAATATTACACGACATAGCAAAACATTTTTGGAAAATTAAAAAAAAAAAAAAAAAAACAACCAAACATACAAAAAACCCCAAACAAACCTATTCTTGCTAAGCAATGACTGGTATTCGTCCCACCCAGTTTGGCTGCACTGAACCTAAGCACATCTGCTCTTGATATGTGTCCTTGGCTGGATGAACAAGGAGAGGAGGGTGGTTGGTAGTCACCAGCTCATCTTTAAAGGAGCCAAATTACAGGCTTTGCTGAGCACGGTGGCTGTTTCAGCACTATGGTAAACCTGGGACTTCTCTGGGCAATCTGAAGGAGCCAGCAGGAGAGAGAAGGCAAAGCAGAGCATCATTCCTGAGGTAACGGCCCATGCACACTTCTCCCCCGAAGCTCAGGCTTAGCAGGAGCCCGTAGGAATTGAGCCCATCACGTTTCCAATAGGAAAGCCGAGTGAACAGCACTGTCCTTGCAAGCGTCTCAATGACACGAATAATGTGCCACAGAGCTAAGAGGGACAAATGGTAAATCTCCAGCTAAGACAATGATAATGGAAGTACAGAAGTGAAAAATCATTACCTGAGTCTGCTCAGGAGCTATCCTGAGGGACCCCCTTAGGCTTTCTGGGTTAATTTAACCCTTTGGCTCTCACTCCAATATTCAGGCTGATGTGCTGTGCACTGACTGTGCTCAGTCAGTTTTTTCCCATTTCTTTATCAAAACAACTTTCTCCTTCTCCAGACAAAGCACCACTCACTTCACTGAACCCGCAGCATCATGATATTTGGTGCTCAGCTTCCCTAAACTATGTAAGCAGAACTAAAAGCATAATGTTATTTCTAGTCAGCTGCTCAAGGAGAGAGTCTAATAATGATTCTCCTCTTTCTAACAGCTCACATTGGTGAGATAGGAGCAGCGACTAGAAAAGACAAACAGCCCAGCTCCACAGGTGAGCTCATTCCCTCCCAAGCAGGGAAGTCTTTCCTGACTACTTTTTGGACTCCTGCAGTGGAAGGGAGCTATTTCAGCACTGCTAACATTGCTTAGTGTGCCCCAGGATCCTGCCAGGTATCTCAAAAGTTAGAGATGCCCATCAGGCATCTCCATGGCAACCCCAGAATTCTCATTCCAGCCAGGACCACTGTCCATGTCAGAACTGCAGGTTGTCAAGTTCATCTTCCTCCTTCTGGAAGGGCAATGGGAACCAAGATGGTGCCTGGTTCCTCTCAATGCACTACCAGGCTGATGCGAAGCAGTGCTCCAGACACCTGAGGGGCATTGACCTGAAGAACTGGCCAACCAGCTCATCCAAGCTGGCAGCAAAATGCCTTGCAAAGCATGAAGATTTGAGCTGGAGGACTCAGCTATACAGTCTCAGCCAGACACTGACTCATAGAATAGTTTGTATTGAGAGGGACATGCATGGTAGAAGAGCCAGGATTTCAGAGGAGGGACATGTTGAGAAAGCCAGCTTGCTCCAGGGAAGTGACCCCCTTTATATTTACTACTTGTGTAAGTAGAAATAACGTTTTCCACTCACTCACCCCCACACCCTCATGTCTTCATTTATGTCTCATAAAACACTTGTAAGTGTACTACCCATCCCAGATGCATTTTGCATTGTACATTAACCCCACTTGTCTGAGAGCAATTTTATGATAAGTGGTTAACAATAAAGCACATAGCCCAAGGGCACGACTAACACATAAATCAGGTTACTGGGACACCTTAATAAATGATCACCAAGCCCTCTGCAGGGTACCCACAGACTAACACAGACTGTCCCTGGAAAAGCTGGATGAGCAATTTTGAGCATTGGTTGTGGTGATTGGGAGAGGACAAAACCTCAACCAGCAGAAGCCAGCAGAGCTCACTGATCTCCCAGCAAGGTCAGGGGCATGGCACTTGCCCTCACTGCCTTCAAAGCATCAGTTATTTGAAGATTACAAAAGGATCAATGCCTTAAAGACCACACAGAGATAGACCAGAAGCACTCTCTTCATCTAGAAACACCAGCAATGATGTATAAGCCAAGCAGCATGCTGAAGGTCAATATATCCATGCTTGAACAGACAAGGCAACATACCTCTGCAGCCCTGGCTGTCTGTGGTGTTGAATGTCCTGCCAACAGCACCACTCCTTCCCTTCTTCCAGGAGCCCTGTGTGCTGGGGACAGAGGTTGCTTTGCCTTCAGCTGCTGGTGCTGCAGGCAGAGCATCCAGCCATCACACAAGCCGAGGAGGAGCACCCTGCCAGAGCAACCCCAAGTGGCTGAGGACACAGAGCCAGCCGTCTAGACTTCTGCCCCAGGGTATTAACATTTTTCATTTTTAGGAAAGCTCAGCTAAACATCTGATGGCTCTTCAGTCGCTGAAGGCTTGGTGCTCAAGGAGCAACGAGCAGTGATCATCACGGCAGTATTGGTTTTCAATGAAAAAAAAAAGGGAAAGTAGCAGAAACCTTCTATTTGTGGTCCTCTCTCTGAGCACAGAGATGTGACACTTGTGTTCCCTGAGCCACAGTTCTGCTCCTCACCCTGCTCCATGCTCATCATATGGCTGCTTCCAGCATCACTGTGCAGGCAGCCAGAGCAAAGTTGTCCATGCACTCCCCAGTGCAACAAGTGCTGTGCTGTACCACTGGCCAGGGGCCAACCAGGCTTGGCTTTTATGGACCAGCAATCCTATCCAACATGCCTTACTTCCTGCCAGAGGCTCATCCACCTGGGGAGAGCTATTTTCCCAAGGCAGGTAGACTCAAGCTTCAAAGCATCAGCCCCAGCATGTCTCTTCCTGGGGGACATGGCATTCAATTCAGCTCTGCAGCAGCCCTCATTGTCTCCCTGCAAACTAAATATGTCCTTGACCTCTCCTCACAGGACTCTCCCAGCCATCAATTAGCTTCCCCGTTGTGTGGATACCAGGAAACTGAATACATGGGTTTATAGTTCAGTGGAAAGTTCTGCTGCCATCTTAAATCATAAAGCACAGCTGCTGACACAGCAGAAGCTGCAAAATGAACAGAGCATCTGAGCAATCTGTGGTTTGGAAGCTGCTGGGAGTAGAACAAGTCTTGCAGCTCTGTCGGAGGGAGGAAGAAAGGACAGGCAGGCCAAAAGAGTAGATTAAAACTCATCAGAGTGCAATTGTAATGCATTATACAACATGAAAGCGTCCTGGTGCTCCAAAGTTAACTTGCAATTGAGAGCGAAAATGGCAGCTGAGATTCAATGTCTACAAATGCAAAGTAAAGCCTGGGGTGAGGGAGAGGAAAAAAAACCACCTCCAAATATATACGCACACAATAATGGGTTCTAAATGAGCTATTCTGAGTTGGGAGACAGATCTTGGGAGTCTATGTGGAAAGTTCTGTGAAAACACCCGCCTGTAGCTGGTGAACAAAGGAGGGTTAATGCTGGGAAAGGACTTGAACAGGAAGGGCACAAAGAACAAGACAGGAAGCACTGGTACACCTGCACATGGATCAGAGTGTCTGGCCCTGGTTCTCCATCTCAAAAAGGGTACAGTAGAACTTAGAAGGGCACAGAGAAGCAGCAGCAGCAACAGGGAACAACTCCTGCACAAAGGCTCTGAAGCTTGGAGCTGACTGCTTATGGATGGCACAAATAGGAGAAACCAGGATATTATTTGTCAGTACCAAAGAACCAGCAAGTATCAAATGAAAGGCAAAAGTTTTAAAGCAGTGTGTATAGCCAATTACCAAAGGTGTCATCAAGGGCATGTTACCTGGATTATTACTGCATCCAGCTCTGGAGGGATGTGGCGCTGTTGAAGCAAGTCCAGAGGAGTCCACAAAGATGCTCCAAGGGCTGGAGCAGCCCTGCTCTGGAGACAGGCTGAGAGAGATGGGCTGGTTCGGCCTGGAGAAGAGAAGGCTCCAGGGAGAGCTGAGAGCAGCTTCCAGTGAATAAAGGGGCTACAAGAAATATTGTCAAATGCCTGACAAGGTCATGGAGTGACAGGACAAGGAGGAATGGCTTTAAACTGACAGAGGAGAGACTGAGATACTATGAAGTCCTTCCCTGTGAGGGTGCTGAGGCACTGTCACAGGGTGCCCAGAGAAGCTGTGGCTGCCCCATCCCTGGTGGTGTTCAAGGCCAGGTTAGACAGGGCTTGGAGCAACCTGTTTGAGTGGAAGGTGTCCCTGCCCATGGCAAGGGGACTTGAACTACATGAGCTTTAAGGTCCCTTCAACCCAAACCATTCCATGATTCCACATTAGTCCCAAACTAAGTTAAAGGGGGTGGCATTCATCTGTAGGTGACACTGTCACTGGCCCAGGTTTCCTTTCCAGACAGCGGAGAAGATCCTATACCACCACAGTGTAAGCCATTGCCACCGAGCTAGTACAGGTCAGGAGAATGTACCCAGTCTCTGCACCAAGGAGAAGGGCAGCCCTAGCACTTTTTCCAGGTGCAGGAATCTACAGCAGTCTTGGAAAAGCATTTAGGTATCCTCACCCACCCCCCAGCAGGACCAAGGCCTACAGCAGCCGCCCTTCAGCACAGGGCATCTTCGCACTACATCTTCTGCTGGAGCCTTTATGGACCACAGCAAAGGCAAAACACCAGCAGAAGAGTTAAAACACTTTCCCGGGGAACACAGCCTGCAATTTTCCTTTCTACCCAATGGGATTCAAATAACCTAATTCTTCCTCTACATCTGTACAGTCTCACTCTCCCCCAGATCACCCCTGGAGAAATGACAGCCATGTGGTAAATACCTGTAATCATGCCACTCTGATAGCTTCTCTTGTTCTCTGGCCATTAATTCATCTCCCTGAGACTTAGGTGAATATTTTAAACCCTGCAGCAAATTCAAAGATCTTCCTTTATTTTAAAATCAACACAGCAATAAAAGGCTTTGTCCTTCCCTCCTCAAAATGTAAATTGTGGTGGTTTTATAAGGTTCAAAAATATCCTTACACATAGACAGATGCTGCTAGTTGTGACCTTATCTCAGGCCAGTGACAGGCTTTCTATGCATGAGAAACCACATGGACAAGGAGGGCTTGCTGCTGCAAGAGGGAGGTGGCAGCACCCACCTCAAGCAAAGCCTTTGCCTTCGTGCTCATGGTACTGTCACAAAAGCACAATCAGAAGCCTTCCCTTTCCCCTTTCAAGGTACCCTTTTGTTTGGAAAAAAAATAGGATACAAGAACAGAAAATGCAAAAATCTCTCCAAAACCAAGCACCTTCTCCCAGATATCATGATTTCTAGAAAGTGGAAACTTCCTGCAGGTGTTTTCATTGTGCTGAAAGCACATATTGGCTGAATTTAAAGCAATGAGGCTATCAGAGGGAAGACAATGGCATGGTGCTCGGGCAGCTGGGCCAGGAGCAGCCAGTTCACCAGTAACAGAAAGAAAATAAGGCTCTAGTATTTTTCACATCGTGCTGGGAAGGAAAACACCAGCAGCAACCGAAGCAGCAACCACCACGTGCTCAGCTGTGGAGGCTCCAGCTCAGAGCTGCCAGGGAAGAAATGCATCAGCTTAACATCAGCTAGTGCCACCGCATGTATTTGGATGTCTGCACTGAGTTCAGCACATGTCCTCAGTGTGACTTGGGTTGTACCACTGAAACCTTCTTTTACCAATGTTCCCAGCCATAGTTTTATTCTTTCATGTCACTGAGCCATCACCTTGCTCAAGCTGGAGAAGGATGAGATTAAGAGCAGATCTGTATCAGCAGCAAGCTGCTTTGCTGGAAGAGCAAAGCCAGGACATGCAGGGAAATCACTGCTGATAGCAGGCAGCAGCAGAGTGAAGTGGGATAGTGGGAAGATGCATTTGCTGGAGCAGAGCTTGCTGCAGGACCTGTATAACACCAGAATCAGGATTGAGCCATGCCAATGAGTAATTTAGGAGATCAGAGTGCCCCACCTGGGAAGATGAGCTTGAAGGGACCTGCAGGAAGAAGGGCTGCACCTCGGATGAGCAGCTACGGCAATGGGGAGGAAAGGGTGCTCTTCACTGGGCACACAGGCAGAGGGACGGAGCTGGTGACAGGTGAGAAGGGGTGCTAAAGGCCAGCAGGCAGATGGAGAAACTGTGATTAGAAAGTCACTCCAGCCATAAATCCTGGGACCTGAACTGGAGACGAGCAAGCCCCAGATGGCTTGGAAAGTCTGTCTGGCAGAGCCCAGCACGCCTCAGGGTGCATCTGTCCCTCCTCCTCCACTTCAGGTTTAACCATCTCCAACTAGCTCCTTATAGCCAGAGCTGAACCAGGCACCCCTAATGAACCTAAAACCAATATAATACATGAACTATAGAGCAAAATCACTACCTAAACCCCAACAACATTATCCACTCCCAGCACAGGACTCCTGCTGCATTACTGGGGGTTACATGCAAAGTCCCATCCATGACGATCCCCTCTTGGTAGAGATGCTGTAGGCATCACAGTCTGTGCAAGGCCATGTAAAGTTGCACCAGCAAGGGTGAATGGAAGAAGGTTCCCCGCAGCCACAAAAGCTATTTCTGGATACACTGAGGAGCTGTTTAGGGCTGAATTTGCAGGCAAGCACGGGGCCAGACCGGCTGTCCGTGCTTTGGAAGGGGCTCAGGAACAGAAAAGGGCCAGGATATAGGGAGGGAACAGGATTTATATAGAGATCCACTGGGAAAAACCATGTCTCCAAACACAAGTAACCTAACACCAAGCAGTAGTACCAGCTCCTGCACACAGACCCAGGACAACAACTCTGGCCATGGGCTGGGGAGAGGAACCCATTGCTGTCCCACCCCTGCCCCAGAAGCACTCATGACACCCACATAAAGGCACCTTGCCCATGCCAAGCACCCAAACCCCCTCCTCTGCCAGCAGAGCCTCCTGTGCCCCCAGAGCCCTTCCCAACGCTGCCAAGGGCCCTTCAGCCCGCAGGTGCTGCTGCTCCCTGAGGACCACCGGCCAAGCCGGGCAGGCAGCCAGCAGTAAAATTAGAACGTGTGTCCCTGAAAGCCCCTTCTGCGAGCTGCAGGGACCAGGCTGAGCCCTGCTGCAAACCCACACTGCAACCCTTCCTGCACCCCGTTTTCTTAGCTGGGAGAGTGTATAGAAACCCAGGGATCCATGCGGCTTTCCTTCCTTAGCTACCCCAGAAAGCAAGAGGGCAGAGGGAGCCTGGGGTGCTGGCTTCTCTGGGACACAGCATGGGCTGCACCCTGCCACTCAGTTTGCTGCTGACACTGTGAAGGCTGCTCCTCCCCATCACACGTGGCTGGTCGTGCCCCGTTTCTAGCCCCTTTCCCCCTGCCACAGCTGCTGCCCTCATCCTGCAGCAGTTATTGTTATTATTTACACTCCTAAGCATCCCTCCTGTGTCAGCCGGGGCAGAGGATCAAAAGAGAAAGCCTTTTAAGGATTTCTGCCAGAGCTGGGAAGCAAATACCCCCCCAGCCAACAGTGCTGATGGGGGATTTGAGAGTAGACAAGTGCTTAAAGCCAAAAAGGGCATCAAGAAGGGAAGGGGAGCTGGGGGCACACTCTGAAACCAGACACACACACAACACCCCCCCACCCCCCCACCGAAATGCAGCTCTTTCCTCTGCTTTAGGAAACGGATCCCTCCCGTGATTTCCTTTCAAAGGTGACTAGTAACCTCTTCATTAGGGTTGGCTTTGGCAGGGCTCTCATGGTGCAGTTGGCAGGGCCAGCCCGCCGGTGCTGCGGCTCAGGGGGGAGCGCGCTCGCCTTTCCTCAAGGGTGGAAAACAAACAGGGCAGCTCTCAGCAGCGGCAGCTCGGCGGCAGGACCAGCACCCTGGCCATGCTCTGATGGGTACCATGGACTTTAAGACAGATCCAAGCGCGGTAACCATCAATTTGCTGCTTATCGTCCACCCTGAGGAGGCAGCGAGCAAGCAGAAAGGGCAGAAGGAGAAGCCGACAGACAGCGACCGAAGCACAGGTAACCTCCCTTTGGTGCCAGGGAGGGGAGGGCAGTGTGGGTCTCAGACAGTGAAGTGAAGCAGCAGCTTTGGAGAATGCTTTGGACTTGCCCCCAGTCCCACCACCTTTCTCCTCTTTTCCTTTGCAGACATGCTGCAAAGCCCCAGACCTCAAGCTCTGTCCATAGAAACCCAGCGTGCCTTCCCTGGTCCTGATGCAGGACAGTCCTTGCTTGTGCAACGCTGCATGTTGCACACTGTGCATGCAGTCCATGGTGCAGGAGGTGACATACACACAGAGACTAATCCGAGGACCATGTTCACACCTTGCTTCACCATGCGGTGCCTCCACAGCCTCTGTGCCTGTGCAAAGGGAGCAGGGTGAGAGCTCCGCAGTTTCACCCCAGAGCAGCACCTACTACACCGGTGTACAGGGGCAAAGCTGTTTTGTTGGAAGCGTGTCCAGGCTTTGTCTCCAGGGATGACTGCCCTGAGCCATTTATAGCTACAGTTTGAGACAGTGTCCCTGTCCCTCCAGGGGATATTCCAAAAAGCAAAGGCTGTGCTCTGCAGCTGTAGGGGGGACCCTCTCAGCAGAAATAAAAGGAGAAAAAGGAGCATTCCTCCTCTAAAACTCTGTTAAAAATCTTTTCTCAAGACAATCAGTTCCAGGCTAACAAGGGTAGGCAAAGCTAATGTAGAGGTTGTGTTCATGCTTCACTTAACACAGCATCCAGCACATACCCAAAGAAGAGCAAACGCTGTTAAAGCAACTTAGACCTAGACTATTGCACTTTCTTCCTCCTGGTATTTTCTATTCTAGTAATAGGAGCTGCAACAAATGCTGCAGACAAGACAGGGAAGGTGGAATCCCGGTAGATCAGCTCAAATGATGGGTTACATGAAAGGTTTGGGGGTGCTTGGCCTCCAGGCAGTGCCAGAACCTCCCTGCAGGAGGACAACCTGTCCATCTCACCTTTATGTTTTATAGGTTTGGAGGATGATGGAAATGGAAACAGCAGATCAGAGCCACATCAGGGGAGAGACCTTAATGGTATGTTGTCTTCTCACTCTGCTGATAAACTAACCACAGCGCACAAAACCCATCTGCAAGCTTTTAGCACCCGGCTGTGCCTCTAGAACATAAACATGCTTTAAACAGCCCATCCCTTTCCAGAGATTTGAGGGGCTTCAGTGGAGACAAGCAGAGGACATCAGGCATTGTACCCTGGAAAGCATCCTCTCCTCTGCCCCATGGCCAGGATGCACAGGGGTGGCACTGCAGAGCCCTGTGCAAGCAGCCATGCAGCTCAGTCCTACTTCAGGTGCTCGGAGCTCTTGCATTTCACAGCCAGCTGATGACAGGGGAAATTCAGTGCCCTAAATTGCTCAGGTTGCAGAAATTGCTTCCAGAGTCTTCCCCAGCACTCACACAGCTTAAGTGGGGTCTGGAGTGTGCAAGAAACCTTTCAGCGCATCTATTCATCAATCCTTTCTCCATCTCCCCTGCTCACCTTGCTGAGTGCAAAGCAAGGTGATTACTATCCAGGAATGATGTGCCTGTTAGTCTTGAATGTTCCCCTGCCAATTCCTCACCCATCTATCCTGAAACAGTTCAGAAGGAACATCTGAAGATGCTACCCCAGGTTGCAGGACTGCAATGTAACGGGACAGAGCAGCTCCCAGGAAAGGGAATCAGCCTGTCTGGTTTGCTTTCTTGGTAGCCTAAGTCTAATGGGTTATCTAGCAGAGAAAGGCAGGGGGCAAAGGTAAAGCAAAGGTTATTCTTATGGTACCAGTGGACTCTAGTTATACTGAACTGGAGCTTTGCTTCCTCAGACTGTGCCCTGTACTATGCTCAATAGGAGCCCGGATCAAAGCCCCTCTGAAATCAGTGGTGGTTGGATGGCTCTCACAGACTGCTGTGAACAAGCAACATTTCATGGCAAGATACCTTTGGGTTTGCCTTTTTACAAATCTGATAGTCTCAGCCACCAGATAACAAAAGCCTTCACTCTGGGAAGCAGATAAATATTCAACACTCGATGCTCCTCTGTCACACTCAAGAGGGTCTGCAACCAGAGCTGCACAGCAGAAGTCAAAGCCTCCATTATGAGAGAATGGTATCAGTCATTTACCACCCCGAATTAATGTCAAGAGTATTTAGTATGCACACGGAAAATCTCCACTTGCAGCTCTACCTTATGCACAATTTAAATCCCTGCGAGAATTACTAAGGAATTCCTATGCTGGAGGAGCAGGTAGAGATTTTGCTCCTCTAGCACTGCAGGGGTTAATAAATTCCCCTTTAATCAGCCGTGTTAGCATCTTGATGAAGCTTCTGATACCACAGAGCAGCTGGAGCTGCCGCAGTATTTACAAACTGGATGACAAAAGCCTCATCCCAACCCCACCGAGGCAAACAGGCTGCAGCCCTGCATTGTACCACAGAACCCTATCCTTGTTCCAGCCACAAGGTACAGATGGCATCTGGCCTTCAGGACGAGCCATGGTCTCCTTGCTCTGGTCTCTGGTGGTTGGCAGGACAGTGATCCCATGACACTTTGAGAGGAAGGGTTCACCTTGGCCAGTGTCCACCGGCAAGGCTGGAGCATCCAGCCCTGGCATCTGCTAACTGCCCTGGCATGTCAGTGCAGCCCAGGGGAGTGGATCTGTGCTGTGACTGCATAGATCCCCACACTTCCCTCTGCTCCAAGGACCCCAAAGCTAGCTGGCACAGCTGAGATGGTCAGGGGCTCCCAGAGCACAGATGGGGAGGTGAGGGTGAGGATGAGGATGAGATAATGACAACCGCAGTGCTCCCGCTCAGGGACCAAATCACCTCCAAGCCCTGTTGTGCTGCCCTTCCCTCCCACCCACCTCTCTAAACAGTGACTTGCTGGTCTAAACCCCCTAACCCTCACCCTGAGCAGCAGCACCCACTCCAGCTCTCCCCTCGTCTGGAGCATCCCTCCGGAATAGGGTCAGGCACCCTGGAACCATGACCAATTGGGCATCAAAGCTGGAGAACAAGGTTAAGCTTCTTGTGTCGTTACTTACTTGGCTGCTGAGCGAAGGCACAGATTTAAACAATTTCCACACCAAGCACCTCCACTGTCTTCAAGGCACTGAAGTGTTTTTCTTTGTGCAACCAGGCTGTCAAGTCTCCAAGGAGCCCTGCAAGCAGACACAAGCCCTTACTTCATACTCCAATGAAGGTAAGTGGTGCCACAAAGGATACCAGTTTTTAAGAGCAGGGCTTCAGTGAGCTCCCTGGCAAGCTTTTGCTGTAATAAACCAACCTCAGAACATCCCCGAAGAGGGCAAGAACCCTACCCTGACAATTCTGTGATCTTAAGCCTGAGGAATTAAGAGTTCCAAAACCCCTGGAGAATCCTCAGTGTGTGTGGAGGTGGATTCTGAAGCACCAGGGCTCCCACCAACCCCTTTAACATAGAATAGATGTGGTCAAAAAGCACGATTAGAATATACAGCTGCTAATGTCAGATATCCCAGTGCTGATGGAAGGGTGCAAGGGCTGGAAGAAATTATATCTGCAGAATAGCTTGAGAGGGTTGAAGAAGTTCTTTCATGAGGACTTGCAAAGAGCCATCCCTGCACTAGCAGAAGGACACTGCTGGGCCAGCTGGATCCCAAGGCACTTGCTGGCAAAGGACCACAGAGAATAAGGAGAAGAACCAATGTTTCTTTATGAAAGATATCTTGATTAGGAACAGTAAAATAAGTCATAAAAACTGCAGTAAGTATTTCACAGCATTAGTTTTCAAAGCAATGGATGTAGCACTTTGGAAAATTTCCATGGAATTGCAGTTTTCTATCATTTGGTCAGTGCCTTTTAAGCTGACTGGAAGGTGGCATTCCTTGCCGTTAAATTTGTTTCTTGAAAACATAGAATCTTAATTTATGGGGAAAAATGGAGAAAGTGAAAGTTGGCAACAAAACCCATAAACCACAAAAGTAAAAATAACCTTGGGAAATTAAAACAAAGGACTCCTGAAAATATAAAAATCCTAAGGAAATGATACCATTGCACAGTCATCCCTTTGAGAGGCAGCTCCATTTTACCTTCGTATTAACTGACAGCTCTAGTCTTGCCATCCTGATACCTGCACTCATCGCAGACTTAGAGTCAAGAACTAGAATTTAAAAGAGGTTTTTTTTTGCAGGCTTTCTGGCCTTCTGTTTTTAGGGTTTAAAGGACATGGAACCTTTCTGCATAATCACAGGAGATGCTTAACTTCTTCTGAAGTTAAATGCTGCGGAAAATCTTTGTGCTGAAAGTGCAGATTCCCCCCTAATCAGCTGGTTCCAAGAGCTGGCTTTCAAGGAAAACCACAAATGTCATGAGACTTTTGATAACACTGGAGGAGGTAACATATGTGGTTGGATGGCAGCCCCAAGGCGCATTAACATCTTGACCTTCAGTCTCCAAAGCAACCTCTGTGTGATCTGAAACAGGGAGCCTACGAGTACACTGAGTTCCTCCAGGGAATCTCGGTGGTTGCAAAGCCTTCGGAAATGCTTGCCCAAAACATGTAGTCTCTTTCAATATGTTCAGGTAATTTCTACAAGACAATCCCAAACATTTTCCCTTGTACTTCCCACTGTGAAGCTTTAAACACAAGACCCACAGGTTTCCAGTGAGGTTGCTGTATAGCATCATGGCACGCAGAGTGCAAGCCCCAGCTTGGACCTGTACTCAGACAGTCAACGACCACTGCAAAGCATTTTAATATCACAAGTCAAACTATTTTAATAGCTATGAGCCATTTTCTGTTTGATTCCAAGAAAAATCAGTGACAGAAATTAAGTCTCTGATTACCGTATATTCATCGATAGCTATTCAATATGGTGATAAACGTGGGGGTTTTAAGCTGCCACATAACCCTCACTGAGAACCTCTGCTTTATTTATGATCCACTTTATCACCTGTGAGGCTCTTATGGGTTGTCTTGTGTTTTTTGAGAGCTACAAATTACACCAGAGGCGACCACAGGCTTTCCAACCGTATAGTTTATCTTATGGATGCTTTGTTTTGCCTGGAAACCCAAGTGTTTTGATACCTTCACAATCCCCAACTGAAGAGACAGCTCCTTTGATGCCTTGGCAGGGAATTCTTCCCCTCTCCTCCACACCCGGGTTAGTTTTGCCTCTCTTAGGGAGTCTGTCATCATTTCTTGCAGGAACCCAAATGACAGTGGAGATTCATCCCAAGGACGCCACCCCACAACTCTTCAAGAAACTCTCCTTTGGAAAAGGTACAGCCTGGGTTTTCCCCCCTAGCAAAGCAGGCCAAGGGTGGGAGGGCAAAGGGGCCACATCCTTCTCTTTACACAAGTAGGGAAGGAGAGAAACCCAGGAGCTTGAGGAGATGCAGCACCCAGGGGGGGTGCTGGGGTCATTGCACTAACCATGCTGGGGTGTTGCAGGTCCCCGGAGGCTGCCCAGACTGAGAGGTCAGGACAACAAAGGTGAGGCTCTGCTCAACCACAGCACATATCTCCAAGCTAGCCCTTACCCAGGAGGAGACAGAAACCCTTCTCCCCACAGGGTTTGAGGCTCTTTAGAGAATACCAGCCCCTGTACCTACTCCCCTTGCGGGGCAGATGCTGCTGGACCATGGGGTCTGAGGAGCAAAATTCTACTTCTCCTAGTGCAGGGGGGTTCTTCTTCTCCTCCAGCCCTGCAATAATGAAGGTGGTGGCAGTCTGGGGCCCACAGCATCCCTCAGCAATCCTGCAGTTGCCACAGAGTTCTCTGCAGGGTGATCATCTGACAGCTCTAGGGCTCAGCACTCCCTTCTTCCATGCCTGGGGGGGTTTGGCTGCATGGTGGGCAGGGAGGTTTGATGTCCCCAGCCCTCTGGCTAGAACAGGAGATGCCTGACTGCTGGGGAATGTGGCCTCTGCAGAGCCACAGAACTGCAGGGAGGGGACACAGCCCACTGCGATCCAGGCAGCTTGCTTCATCCCACTCCCCTCAGCACACACGCTCTGCAAGGTGTTGACATCCATGCCGAAATACAAGAGAACAGTGCAAAGAAAAGCCTCAATTTCAGCATTTCCCACCCAGCCCTGCTCCCCAGAATCACTTATTCCTGTTTGTCTTTTCCCACCTGCCAACAACAGCTCATCTCCCATTCCCTTCTCCACTGTGCCAGGTTTCCAAAGGACTGAAGCCCCACGGCCACCGGGAAAAAAAGACCTGCACGGTAACACTCGACTGTCCTCACACCATTGGCACAACACAGGGCAGCTCTAGATAGGGAGCCCATCACTCCTAGGAATATGGCTTGCCCTGCCTCAAACCTAGGCTGAAGCACACTGGCAAGAGATTTAATTCATATTGCCACAATGAGAGCTCAATTTCTCAACACTTTGTTCATTGGGTTGGTGGATGGAGAGAGCTTGGGGTATATCACATGTGCCCAAGCCATTCCCACAGTTCCACACGCTTCCTAACTGCACAGAGCTACAGGAATTACTCCAGATCCCACATCTGCAGGGAGCCTTTGCAGCTACAACCTCACCTAAGACAAAAACTGATAGCCAATTTAAAAAACCCAACACAACCATCCTGATCCCAAATGGCAAAAATCAATTGTCAGAGCTGTAGAGAGTGGGAACCTTTAAATATAAATGTGCTTTCCCTCTCTTTAGGTCAGGATAATAACCCTTTTCAAGGAAAACCAGGATAAACAAATGGGCTGGTAAAAAATAGTGCCTGTGGCTGAGGGTCCCCTGCCCAGCACATGGGCGCACCAGCACCTCACCTGGCAGGCTGCACCATTAAGGGATGTGCCATAAGCAATTCCTGTGGCAGAGGTTTCCAAGAAGAGCAGGGCTTATGTTAACAGAACACCTTTACAAGTCAGGAACAGACCTTCTGGCCACCTCCCCAGTAGGACAGAGCCCTGTTTTGGGGTGATGGGGAAGGAGTGGGTGATGAATATAGATCTCAGAAGGACTGCTGGCTTTTCAGCTCTCGGAGCCTCCCGGCATCTTGCTTCCAATAGCACACCCTGAGCAAGGAAGCAGAGGGGCATCCTGTTTGCTTATCAAGGGTCATAAACAAAGCAGTATGCAATCAACCAAAGCCTCTGTGCCCCTGTGTACAGACCACGTAAATTCACTCCTTGTCACCGAGCAAACAGCAGCTCTGTGGCACCGTTCATTCACCTCTCCCAGCACTCAGGGTCACACAACAGCATTTTCACTTTGTGATCTCTTTTAAATCCGTTTTTCCAGAGGAATAACAACCCTACAAAGATAGGTAGGAGAATCTCTTTAGTCCTTTGACAGCACATGATGGGGAGAGATCTCTGTAGAGCTCAAATCTCCTCTTACCAGCTCAGAAGACAAGGTAGGGCTGAGCAGAGAGCGGTCCAGGAGGGGCACCCGTGCACAGAGCTACAGCTGCATTGCTCAGGTGGCTCACTGATGAGACAGAACCGTGTTATCTAATCAGCTAGGGCAAGCCAAGGCCAGGTTGGACAGGGCTTGGAGCAACCTGCTCTAGTGGAAGGTGTCCCTGACTGTGACAGGGGGCTGGAATTGGATGTGCTTCCAAGTCTCTTCCAACCCAAACTGTTCCATGATTCTATGATAAGTTAGTAACCTTTTGTTCACACCAAGTAGAACCAGGAACCTGCAAAGATGCAGACAGAGGGGTAGACAAACCAGTTTCGATCCAGCTGCTTCCTGTGTTACATTTCTCATGTGCTTGAGTTCATGCAGAATTTATCATCCAAAACAGTGACCTCTATCAGCAAAACTGCTGCAGAAATCAGCTCTTTCGTGGGTTTTTTGAAAGGTCACATTTTTGCCAGGGCTTTCACCATGCAGATTTCCCCTGACGCTTCTGCATTATAACTCCTAAATACAATATCCTGGGATTTTCTATGTTGTAGTAGTGCCAAAGACTCGGGGGCACCTCCCTCTCCAGCATTGCCCAAATGACACCAGACTAGACTGGATGGCTCCTGCTTTCCATGCAGCTGGCAGGGACCTTCCGCAAGTGCCCTCATGTCCTCTGCTCCCTAAGCACCTGCTGATGGATCCCTCCATGGGTCAGGGAGGAGCTCTACAGCATCCACTTATTCAAGCTCACAGCCAGGAAAATACCCCCTCCCTCCCTTCCCGAGACAATGACAACTCATTTCTTCCCAGTATATCCATGGGACAAATCCTCTCTGAAGTCCATGCCAGTAGATCTGCAGCAATTTGAGAAGCTGGATGCCTACGCATTAAAAGTAAGTCTCTCTTTTGCCTCTGTCCTCCCCCTCAGCTCCCCTCTGGGGATGATCCTTGAAACCCAGCTATCAGTGCTAACACCACCTGAGCTACTGGGGCAAGTGTCTCGGAATGTCCCAAACCATTTCCTTGGAAAGATGAGCAACACAGATCCCACTCTAGGAGGGAAACTATGACCAAAAATACTTCCTCAAACATGGAACTATAGCTTCGTATTTGTATTTTAAGGAAGCTCGAGTTAGAGCAGCCTCCCAGCAGGAGGGGTCCCACTAGCTTTAAAAAACCAAGGGAGCGGGGAGGGAGGGAGTTGTACCATAGCCATTTCTTCACCATGATCTTGCAATGGCTCCTCCTCACAAACAGGTAAACGTCAAGAATAGCGTAGAAGAACTGGTTAAAGCCCTGCTTAAACAAACCCGGACTGATCTGGAAAAAGTCCGAGCCATATGGATGTGGATATGCCATCACATAGGTAGGTTTTGATCCTCAATTGAGAAGGCTCTTGCCGTCAGCCCTGTTACACTGCCATTGTGGTTTACTATGCATCCTGTGGGTTGGTTTCATGGGGTGGGTGGGAGGGAAGAAGGTTTTGTGTATGCATTTATCCAGAAATGTATTCAGGGGTTATCTCACCTGACATATCCAACAGAGATATCTCACCTCTCTGTTTCCATAGTCCCATCTCTTAGCACTGCCAGCTCCTACAAGTTTTGTGTGTAAATGATTTCATTCCACATGATGAATCTGTAACTCCTACCCCACTCATCCGAAGGTGTAACCATAAAAGTCCCTATGAACTAGATAAACCTTAAGGTGCCTTCCAACCTAAACCATTCCACAATTCTATGACAATCTCTTGGTTGTCCTGCTGCAGCTTTGCCCCTGTGTTTTGTGGATACATGCTGTGGTGCAGTTTCTAGATGGTATCCAACTGCATTCATCCTGTTGACACATCCATCACCCATGTCAGTGCAGCGTATTGGAGAGGCCAGACTCCGTAAGACATGCTGGCACCTGTGTGACTGCCATTCCTGCCTGTAGGGGCACCTGTTCAACCTTGATGACAACTGCAGTCACCTAGTGATATATAAAAATGTTTCCCATTAACTTCTGTGGGCGGAGGAGGAAAAGCGCAGCTATTCCTCCCCTCACCTCTTCAGCATCCTGATGCACTTTTGGTGAGGTGCAGTTCTCCAGCTGAAGCTGCCACCTGACAGAGAGCAACGGAGAAATTTGGGAAGCACTGGCCTAACCTCACACCCACTGAGATCACCAGAGCTCTGCCAGCAGCTGCATGGTTAGCATGGGTCAATCCCAAGCAGCTTTAATCTTCCCCTGCTCTACGCAGGCTGTTGATTTCACTGCTGATTTCCTGAAACCCAGCATCTGACTCATCCCAGCACTGCTGACCATTTAGCCTTTACTCTATTAACTCATTTCTGCCTGACCCTGCCTGGGCTGGATCCTGCTCAGGGCAGACGATCTGCTTTGGGCTGGTTCATTTACCTTACACACACACAGGAGGTGTCTGATCTCCGACAGGCTGCAAAAATCCTCACATGGTTTTTGACACCATCACGGCCCCACTTCTCCTTCACCCCTGCCGAGACTGCCCCCCATTTACATGTACGGGAAATAAGCACAGTGCTAAGGATGTAAGTTGGTGAGCAAAACCTCGATGTATCCATCCTAGAACACTGATTATACAAACATTTACCTTGGTTGGATTTTAAGTGAGAGCACTGCTCTCAGGATATCAATTCCCACCCAGTTCAACTCCCTGTCTCTGATGGACTGCTACCTCCATGCAGCAGCAGCGCTAAAAGAAATGTTAGCAACTATTTCTAGCTTGAATACAGAGCCACAAGCAGCCAGATACCCCTCCATAACCCCCAGAGCACCCTGCAGCTTTGCTGGTGGCACAGTGAAGAGTTCCAATGGAGAAAGCCAGCCCTTCCCTACAGCCCCACAGGCTGACCCACAGGCAGCCGCCATCTGAGCCCTTCAGATACAAGCCAAGCAATTGCAGTATTTCATCAAAGCACAAATACAGCATGTTGCCAGCTTTCTTTTCCTCTTTCACAGCATTAAAGGGAGGGTGAATCAGCTGATGCAGCATTCCTTAGAGCTTTGTCAGAAAAATATGTTCGTATTTTAAGAGGTTATGGACGTGGTCAAGGTTGGTCAGTACTGAATTAACCTTCCCAGGCCAGTTCCTCAAGCTCTGCCTGAAGGAACCCCGCTGTGCCACTTTTCTGTATTCGTTCAAAGTAATTAAGATTTCCTACACTTCCAGGTATTAATATGACTCGCAGCAAATCATTTCAGGTATTTCTCGATGAGCTGCTTCCCAGGTATTTTTAATACAAATTGCTTGTAAAGAGTGCAAAACGCTCACTGTCTTCCTTTGACAGTAACAGGAGTCCAACTCCTCCTAACGCAGAGCACTCTGGCTTTTATCGGGAGTTCTTTAGATGATAGATCCCCCTGAACAAGGGCCTCCCCTGGGGAGATCCTCATAAAAAAAGCAGAGTTCTCCTCTCACTTGGGTTCAACTGCTGAACCCCAACCCAGGCTTAGAACAAACTGCGAGGAGAGATAAGACTTTGTCCCTCTCCCCCCAGCTGCCGTCCACAGCATCCTTATGCAGCACATGCCATGGCTCATTTCTCCTTACTCGTGCTCATGGAGATGAAAAGCAATCCAAGTGTGGCTCTGCTGCCCATCGATTCCATTGCCTCAGGCTTTTGGATGAACCTTTGTCTGTGTTCCTTCCCGCAGAATACGACGTAGTGGGCTACCATAACAAAAGCCAGCTGTCAAGCAAGCCCATAGATGTGCTTCAGATGGGGAAGAGCATTTGTGAGGGATACGCTGGGCTCTTTGAACACATGTGCAGGTAAATTAAGTTCAGAAACATTCAATGCCAGGGAGAGTTAATATTCATTGTCATCTCTGTGCCTCTTCTGTCTGCCTTTGCATTGACTGATGTGACTCTAAGCAGGATGTAGAACTTCAGCTTTCAAATCCATGCTGCGGAAAAACAGCAAGCCCTACAAAGGTCAATTTTGCCTCCTCCTCCACTCCCTCCAACCTCCCTCCCCAGCATAATTTACTTTGTGCCATCTGCTGAGCTTCGCGTTGCATTAACATAATGGCAGATGAAAACACGGAGCTAATTCAGTTAGAAGAAGCTGTGTTTTTCCTTTGATATCTGTATGTGAAGGTTAAAAGCATGGCAAGACTTAAACAAGGAGTGTTGTCTCCAACATGCTCCCACGCAAGTGGTAGGCACAGACCCAAAAGGAGCTCCCCCAAAACCTTCTGGAGATGCCCTCTCCCCTCCGTTACCAAAGCTCCATCTCACACTTACCACACTGTTTTCTGCCGTCAATCTCAAGGTCCATCACTGTGGAGGCCAATATTGCAGTTTCCATTTTATAGCTACGTGGGCATTTAGTGACTAAAACCCATTCTACTGCTTACAAAACTGTGTTGACTTCACTGGGGATCAGCTGCATAAACAAGTGGGGTTTCCCCCACAAAGCAAGATTTACAATCGCAAAGCCATTTCATGGAAAAGGCAGCCCTTTCCTCAGAGGGGAACACAGTGCCTTGCATGCGAATGGAGCACAAATCCCTTCACCATCACTTTTCTCCAAGCCAGTAAAGGAAGGAGGTGGCCCTTGTGTAAGGCAACCCTCAAGAACTACAGCAAGGAGCAGCACCTCCCCTCTCACAGCTGTATGTAATAGTTTAGTTTACATTAGCAAAGGCCATGAGAGTGCCTGGCAAGTTTGGGACCAGCCTTATGTAGAAGGGATGTCCAAGGGGAGAAAACTGGACAACTCAGGGACACAAGACTGGAAGGGTCCTCCTAACACCAGAAAGCAACAGTGTGTTTTCCTAAGAGGATGGGTTTGCAAGGTGGCTCTCCTAGGGAGCAGCTTCTCAGCAGAGCAGCTGCCATGTACAAGGTAGCTTTGAGGAAAATTAGAGACCAGTTACTAACTGCCATGTGTAAGTAACAATTGACTTTCCACAACATCCAACAGAAATTGGGAAGGTTTTCACAATGAAACAAGCAAAATAAACAGGGAAAAGGATAGATCTATAAAAAAATACCATGCCAGATGCTAAAGTGGTGAATGCCTCCAACCAACAACATATCCCACAGTATTGCATCTTGCTTTCTAAAGAGTAACATAAAGAAATAGGGTAATGAAGTATGAATTTATAACTGCATCTTATGGAACAGTTATTAGCACTTAGAAGTGGGAAAAATTTGCATCTGTTCATTAAAAAGCATATGCTTCATTCATTAACAAATCTTTGCAAGGATATTTTTTCCTATTGAAAGGCTCAGTTGATTTACTCTTAATTCTTCAGTGCCACGTCGATTATGCGTTTCTTGATTTGAGAAACCTCCCAGTCATCCAAGCCTATCACTTTTGTCAAATATTAGCTAGATGTTTAGCTCCTTTCCTTGCAAAATCATAACCAAGACAACAACACTTCCTTGCAAGGGGATCGTCTCATTGCTGCTGCTTGTGCACTCTTCAGCCTTAAGCTGAGTCCAGGCATAAATGCAAGAGACAAAGAGCAAAGGTTTTTAAGAGCCAAGGTTTTGATGCAGAAAAGCCTTTTAAAGTGCCCTTTTTTATTAGCTTCCATTGAGGCAACTTCAAACAACTCAATTTACCAGTCACTAGGAATTCCCTCCATACTCATGCTGAAGTCAATGGCTGACACCAATTGAATGCAACTATGTCCTTATTCATAATTAGTCTGCAAATTATCCAGGTTTCACATCCTCTTGCTTTTCCTGTTACTACAGTCAGTAGCCTTCCTTCTTTTCAGGCACAGCATACACCTACCTACCATAAGTATAAACCATTCTGTTCCCCTCTGGAGAAGCCAGATTTGCCTTTTAAGATGAAATCATCAAAGTCAATCTGAAATCAAAGGGAAGAAGGTTCCAATGACACCAATAGCAAGATCCAGATTATTTCTGTACTCTTTTGGGGGCAGAAAAGCAACTTAGCTTTTAACCTCCTTGCTGCGCCAAGCAGATGTTGCCAACTGTTTCTAAATTCAGTTGTTCCAGTCCACCTTGTATTTAGGTTACCTACTACCATCACATTGCTAGTTCAAGCATTTTTGGAGATATTCTCAATCTTTTCTTTTCCTGGTTAATTTATATGTGTAAAGTAATTTACACAAGGTCAGAGAGATGACCACTCTTTTAACTAGTACAGGATTGCTCTTTTACAGGATGTTTAGAACAAACTTCTTGTTGCTTTGCTTATGTTAAGCTTGAGAATACAGAGAGAAAGAAAGACAGAACTTGTCCCTTAATGTTCTCACCAAATATCCCAGCTAACAGGAATGTCTAGGGAAGCCTAGAAGGATTAGATGCTAAATCCCCATGAAATTAGTGGGAGTTTGGTACGTAGCTCCTCTTAGGCCCTTTGGAAACTCCTAGGATCAAATCTTCCTTGAAGATCCCAGTCTCAGTTACATCATGTAAATCCAAGCTCTCACCAGTCTTGTCAGTGGAGTTGCTTCAGTTACTACCCAGCTTCACGTTAGAATTTGGCTCACAGGCAGCTGCTGGCTGGCAGGGACTTTACAGACCACCCGTGACACCAGGTTTCTCAATGGCATTCCTTCCAGGCTTGCCACGTTCACTCTGAATACCTCGTGTGACAGGCACTGCCTCGCTCACACTATGAACAGCCCACGCTCTATGAGAGCTGGATTCAACACTCCCTCCTCCTCTTTGCTGGCCATCTTCAGCAGGGATGGGGTCCTGTCATGTTTCTTCTCTCTGTAGGTTGCCTTCTCTCTGCAGACTATAGAGCTGGCTCTCAATCAACCCTTTGCAGCAGTGATTTTACCTTTTATACTGTTTCTTAAAGAACTGTGGAAAGAATATAAGAATTTAATACTCTTACAGAGTATCAAATAACTAAGTAGCACAAAGACTTCCAGTAAATGCTATGAGAAGCTGGAGTTGCCACCTTCCCTTTAAACCAGCATCATCTGTGTGAAGAAAGCAGTCCTCCCTGCAAGCGCTGCTGCACTGCCAATTACCTGATGCAATGATAACAGATACTGCTAGTATCTGTTATCAGACCTTGACTTCCACAACCATGCTAATTATCTTCCCCATAGATACCACTTTTCCTCTGAGTTAAACCCACATTATGCAGATAGCCTTGCTCTTGAAGCATGCACAGTTTATTACTTTAGGTAGTTGTTCCATTTAATGTACCTTTCAATGAGGAAGAAAAATGTCAATACCGTCCTACACGAAAGACAATCCTTTAAGCAAAGCAGTTTTAGATTAATGCTGAAATAAGATACCAATAATAGAATCTTATCAGCAGCAGATAACATTACACGGTGCTTATTTAAGTCTTACTTACACTTCAACACAGGTATTCATTATATTTCTTTCAAAAGAGACCAATCATTTGTACTCTGGGCAAGCACAAGCTCACTCTTGAAGGAAACTAAATCAGCATCCACAGTCCCATGGGGTCTAAGATACCTCAGCGGGTGTCAAACACCAGGCCTGCCATCACAGAGAGAACACAAGCATGAACAGGCGCACTTTTAATTTCTAATTACACAGGCTAATTGTGGACAGCTTCAAAGGGATTCCACTGAGTAGCAAGGCAGAGAGCAATTAAGCACACTTCATCTTTGTCATCCTCCTCTACCAACGCTTAATTGATGGTGCATCAGGCAAAAAGAGAGGGAATATGTAAAAACTGGGAAAGGAAAGCCCCTTCCTCCAGTGCGATGCTCTCTCCAAGTCCCTGTGCAAAGACTGCAAGAAAACAGCCCCTACCCAGCACCTTGGCATCATTACCTTGGCTGCCCACCCCATATGAAGCCATTCACTAGCACAGCCGAGAAAAACATCAGTGGTAAAGGGGAGAACTTCCCTGTTTCTGGATGTGCTGACAGGCTGATAGGGGAAGGCAGTTAGAGGAAAGTTGTACAAAGTGCAGAGATTCTGCCGACAAGAAAAGTACAGAGTCCCAGCTAACAGCAAGCTTTCCAAAGAATCTCAGTGCAGTAACCTAGGCATTTAGCACAGTGTCTGTCACCAGGAGCAGAAGATGGAGCTTTCAAAGAGAAGTACACAAGCACATCTGGACATATTAACACCCTTGGGACTCAGCTGTAAGGAGGCACCTGAGAAGCTGATGGAGCTGGTCAATTTGACTACAGGATTGAAGTCCTGCAGACTTTGCTCCTCCTTTTGTCTTTCCACAAAAGTACACCAATAGGTGTAAACTAGAACTCGCCTGCTGCATCTTATTGTTTCCTTTTAGGATTGCAGGAATCCAGTGCATGAAGCTATCGGGACACTCTAAGGGGAATGGGTATAAGATGGGACAGACCTTTACAGGAGACTCTGACCATACCTGGAATGCTGTCTACCTTGACGGAAGGTGGCATTTACTCGATAGCACCTGGGGAAGTGGTGCTGTTGATGACTCTTTCACCAAGTTCACCTTCAGGTAAAGAACCATCCTCTATGTTAATACATAAACCTACCACAAAGACAGAATGAAAGCTGATGGATTTGGCCCACAAGCAGTGACAGCAAGACCCAAAACCCTGAGCAAGGCATTGGGCTGCCTATACAAGGGATGCAGCGTGTACCTGCAGAAAGGCAGTGGCCCTGAGCAACAAACTGTGTAACTGCTAAAAGTGACCTTGTTTTGTGTATCACATCCTCAGTTTATACAACAGCAGCTGTCACTTGATTCATAGCTTTCAGCTGCCTGAGAGAGGGTGCCTCAAACAAGAAACAGTGCCTCCCTCTCTCTTCAGAGGCCCGTGGTTGCAGGGGGTAGTGCAGACACCCTTGTTTTATCCAAAAGCTCAGTATTTGCCCTGGAAACGGAAGATGAAAGCTCAGGTTCCTTCTCTGCCCAGAAAATGTCAAGCCCACCCATCTCAGTTTCTCAGCAGCCCAAAACATTCCAACTTGCTCCTGCTGAAGCCACCAGTGCTGCGCAGGGAAAGAATTAACTATTACAATAACTCATTTTCCTTTAATCTCTTCTTTCCTCCAGATACAATGAGTTTTATTTTCTGACTCACCCAGCTCTGTTCATTAACAATCACTTCCCAGACAACAGTAACTGGCAGCTCCTTAAACCAGCCCTGACGCTGAAAGACTTTGAGAACAACATGCTGCACAACAGCAACTTTTACATGTTGGGCCTGCTGACAGCACACCCGGAGACGGCTGTCATCCAAACAGGTAACAACACTCTGTGAGGGAACCTGCAGACCATCCTCCTTTATGCAGCCCCACATCCTCCACACTCTGTTGTGCATGCAGCACATTACATTTCCATCTTGGCTCTGGCAGGCAGAGTGTACTCAAAGCACTTGGGGCAGAAGAGGGTATGGTTTATTTGTTTTGTTTGGGTTTGTTGGGGTTTTGGGGGGTTTTGGGGTTTTGTTGTTATTGCTGTTCAAGCCATGAAAATCTGCAGTAGCTGCTGGGTCTAAAAGAAAGCCTCAATCAGCAGCTGAGGCTGAACTACTCTATCAACTAGCATCAGTGGTGTAAAATTAGAAGTATTGTCATTATATATTAGCAAATCTGGCTTGAAAAAAATGAGATTAAAGCCTTTTATATTGTTCCAAAAGTTTGAATTAGTGAACAACACATGAACAGGCACTTCTACTCAGCACCCTGAGTAACTCCACAGCAGCCCTTTCTACACGAAACTATTTAGGTAACACCATAGAATTACAGGGCTCACATTTAAGATCTCCTTCCTCAGATTTTCAAGAGATCTGCAGGAATTCAACTAAATATCTAAGTCATGAATGCTAAGGACACAGAGTTAAAACTTGAAGGCAGCAGCATTTTAGAACTTCAGGTTGTCTTCAAGCTGTTTGGGAGCAGGCTCATAGGGAGGTAGATTATCTCCTATCTACATAATGCAGGGTTCCTGCACTTTCCTCTGAAGCTTCTTGGAACAGCTACTAGACTAGCAATTGGAACTAATCACATCTAATTAAGCCCTACTCGAGGACACAAGCTGACAGTACTTTCAGTTATATTAACTATTCTATAGGAGCACAGTGCATAGCAAATACAGGGTATATCAGAATAGGATAAATGCACATCTCCAAAACAAAGGCCACTTTTCACTTCATTCTTTTTGAGGGACACTGTCCTAAGCATACAGCTGACAAGCTATGGCCTGGCAATTGCTGCTCCGTATTTCATTATTGGAGAAGCAGCAATTTACTGGGACACATTAGACCCCCAGAACAGGCTACACATGGAAAAATGTACTGAAACTCCCATGCAGTTTCTTTTCTTTCATATTTCATAGTCAATGGAAAAGCCTCTGTATCAGTGGATTGCCGCTCTGCCACACTATTTACATTTAAGCTGAAGGGAACAGATGAACATGGTTTAATGACTTTGAAAAAACACGGAATGAAGCTGGATCTCTACCCACAGAAGACAGGGAGTCACAAGCTGCAGATCTTTGCCAAGCCCTCCAAAGCCTCAGATGTCTACAACTGCGTGTTAGAGTATGTGGTAGAGTGCAAGTCTGTGGACAAGGCCATGCGCTTCCCAAAGGACCTGCATCAGCCTGTTGGACCAAGCTGGTTCACAGAGCGGCAAGGGTTCCTGAGGCCTTCCCACCCCGACCCTATCATTCACACCAATGATGGGCGGTGTTCTGTTACCTTCACCCTGGGCAAAGACATAAGTGTCTTGGCCTCGCTGCATTGCGATAGCAGCAGCCTGACAGAGGATATGGGAAGGCGGCACATCATGCAAATCCATCGTGGGAACCAGATTGAGTTGAAGATCCATCTCCCCCATGCAGGGAACTTTGTTCTGAAAATCTATGCAAGGAAGAAGTCAGATCCTGGCAATTACGACTACATCTTCAACTACCTCATAACCTGCCTGAACACGGAAGCAAAGTGGCCAGCCTTCCCTCAGAGTTACAGCAAGTGGGTAGATGACTATGAAATACTGGAGCCACTCTCTGGCTTGCTGCCGGCCAATCGCAATGTTCAGTTTAAACTCAAAATGCATGGGATAGCAAAGGTGCTAGTTCAAGCTGAGAACGCTTACCCTCTCACCCAGAGCAGAGGCTACTGGGAGGGAACCTGCAACACCTCGGGATGCAGAGAGGTGTTTGTGATGGTGCATGAGAATGCCAACCACAGCTTTTATTCGCACGTCCTGAAATACGAAGTTGAGAGCCAGTAACACCCCTTCCTTGATCTTTCACCCACCTGCATGAACCAACCTTTCCAACGTGCCCAAAACCAACACAGCTTTAGAAGATTTCTCATTCTCTCAATCAGATCTGTTCTTTCAAATGAATACAGGACAATACTTGCAGGCTTTTGCAAGACCATAGGCTCAAAAGTTCAAACAAGCAGAAAATCTTGTTAAGAAAGGAGCAGCAGAGGAAGAAAAGAAATTAAACCCTCACCTATGTTTTAGCAATACTGCCCAGGCAAACACTTTGAAGAACACAAATGTCTGGCCATAGGTCGTTCTGTGCCATTAATGGTTGCTGGTTTCCAAGTTATGGACCATAAGTAAAGTCTTACAATGGCTACTCCAAGAAGAATCCACCTAGTTACGGAGCAAGATGAAGAAAGTACACCCTGGTTTTGAGCAGCAATATTGGACACAAGGAACTTCAGGATATTTAAACCAAGTTTCTGTCTATCTTCAGTCAAGTTGCAAAATACAGCCCAGGAGAGAGAAGCATTAGGAAAAAGATACAACATGAAGTTTTCTTGTGCACTTCATTGTCTTACAAATTTAAGCAATACTGCGAAATTACTTTTTACACTGACTCTTAAATACAATAAACAAAATCATTTTTACCTTTTTATATTAGAGTATGTGAATTGTAAACACTTGTTCTGCAGTATTAGAACTATAATCATATCTCAAGCATATAGGTGTTTCCATAACTAAAACTACAGGAAAGTGGAGAATAAACCTCTCAAAAGAAATCACTCTTTCCTCCAACTTGTCTATGCAACACTGCAACTAAAAAACCGAAGGTGTTATGTGGAATAGCAGGCTGAGTGAGATTATTATCATGTAAAAACCTACTTGGTGCTGTACTCTTGGAAAACCCCTACATGCACAAGGTGGTCTTCTAGCGAATCTCACCACAAGTACACGTCAAAAGATCAAGCAATGCTTCCGTAACCGACTGAGATGTCCATATTAGCATGACCCAAGAGATACTATGTTTGAGCTTGAATTTAAAATAAACCTGTTATGTTTTTGCATTCTGTTTCATTGACCACACGATACGAATTCCTCTTCACAAAGCTGCTGTATTTTCCACACAAAGTATGTGTGCTGTTCCCACACTTCTCCTCCCCAGCAACCAGGTGGCAGATGTTCTACACGATAGTGAAGGGCTGCCCATCTGCAGCAGGCCCACTGTCTCCACATCCCTCCTCCTTTACTTCCTCTACCCCAACACCAGGACTGAGTCCCCATTTTAAGTTGAGTGAGTACCTGGAGTTGTATTCAAGTAGAACTCTCAGTGAGGATGCAGGCTACTGCAGACACAAGTTGCAAGTACAAACACAAGGCATAAACTAATAAAGCTTACTGTAGTATGCTTGGAGTACAGCAATGCTGTAGGGTTTTTTTGTACTTGGAGACAAGGAGGCTCCATATGTGACATAAAAGTAGGTTTTAAGTCCTTCCCCAAACAACTAAGTGTCTTTGCCCTCTAAAACTGGCAGCAGCAGCTCCTCCCTGCAGGAATGCTAACAAGCCTTGTAGCCCAGCAGGCATCTGCTCCCTGGACAGCAACACATACTGAAGAGCACAGATGCAGACGCAAGAAAGACTTACGGATTTTCTGACTGACTGGAACCTTGAAGGCTAAAGCAAGCCTTGTCCATAAGCACAGACAGCCAGGGGTTTATTCTGGTGCCTAGCAGAAGAGTTCTTTCTTCTTAGACCCATTTTTTCACATCAAGGAGGACAGATTTCAGCAGTTTACAGGTCAGGCTGATCCAGTCAAACATGTCACCTTCTTACAATGGGAGGATAAGGCCATCCTCCAGAGTTTAGGAATGAAAGAAAACTGATTTTTCCACATAACAAAGTCAAAGGTACCAAATTACATAAACCTTTTAAGCAAATACTTGATGTTCACTTACATGCATATAAGCAGGCACAACTATTGGGCAGCTATACTAAAGCCTCTCTGCGGTATGACACCAGTTATGCTCCTCCTCTCAAAGACTCCCTGTTGCAAGGTCTCTCTTTCAGCCCATTTCTACCTATTCAGCCCATTTCAGCCTCTATTTCCACCTCCAAAAGGCTGAGGAGAGGGGCCTGGAAATTATCCTAAGGGAGCAGAGAGAATAGTTTATACCCTTTCACCTCCTACCTCATAAGATCTCCAATATTCCCTCCTCCCTCCACACAGCACTGCAGAACCCAGGCACCTGCAATTACACACATCATACAAGCACAAACTCATTTAACCTCTTATAGTAAAGTGTGACTCAATGCACTGTCATATCCATGGAAGAACATGTGTAGCACGCTAAAGGCAGAGCCTGTAAGAGCATCCTACTTTTTTTGATGCTAGGCTGGTCCCAGCAGAAGTACTGCAAGTCAAATTCCACATTTTTGTTTCAAACAGGAAACAAACGTCTGCCTCAGCCCTGCAGTGTGGGAAATTCTTTGGTGTTATCGAAGGCATGAGTTCAAAGACATAAAAAAAGAACCCTCTCCAGCTTCATTAATTATAAAGCTTCCAGGGCTAGGCGATTATTCCAAGGGATGTTTGACACTGCAAAGGCAGAGAACGCCCGAGAAACCCTACAGCCCTAGATAAAAGCATCTCAGAAGTCTGTGCTTGTTATGACATCTCCCTCCAGGATAAACAAGCCTTTTTCCTCCCAATCATATAAAAAATGCACATTCTTCACTGCAGCCAAGACTCTAACACCAGGAGAACATCACTGGAACAGACTTCGTTATCTCAGCACTACCAGCTCTCCCATTTCAGTCAGAGTTCTCCCTTGGCAGGCCTTCAGACTGAACAGGTTTTGTAATCCTTACCCCACCAAGAGGTGCAATTACTTAGCACTACGAATTCAGGTCACTCAGTTTTGCAAACATCTTGTTTCTCAGGAAAGGTAAATAAACTATGTGTCGAACAAGCTTTTCTCTCTGGCAAGTGAATCTCTGCACTTCCGTCTACCCACGAGCTAACTTTCTCACCCATGGAACAAATCTGGTTAGTATACAGTCAGATGCTCTGCTGTTTCCTTGCTGTCTGTCAGAAAGGCACATGAGTAAAAATAAGCAATGCAGAGTAACTGTTCAACTCATCACATCACCTTACTCAACCTCTTTCCTTTCCTTTTGTCTGAGCACAGCACCTCCACAAACAGCAGGCACACAATAATCCATGGCGCTGTGTTTCTGCAAAGAAAGAAGGCAGCCCAGAGAGAGTACATATACCAGCACAGAGTAGTAATTCAGCAGCTCCCCTGTTGCTAATTTTACTCTTTCAATCACTTTAGATCAAACCTTGACATCCTACCCCTTGAATGGAGCTGCTTCTAACAGGTATTAGAAAACGAGGGTTATAGCTGCTAATTAAACAAATGGATCATTCGCAGTTTTGGTCTTCACTTCTGCCAACATGAAATGTCAAGTATCTCTAAAGGCACGGAGTATGGAAGCAAACATCACTAATGGTCCAAAATGTCTTCTAAACTTCTGAAAACTCTTAAGTGTGTGATGCAGCTCATCAACTTACTTAGCAAATCTTCGAGAAATATAATATGGTTTTTAAGGTATCATTTAAAAAATGGTATTGCTGTCACCACTGAAGGACAAGAAGAATCCTTAAGAGTTCCAGCATACCACACTCAGTGGACCTATAGATTCATCTTGGAAGAGAAAACAAGTTTGTTCTATCTTATTTTGCTATCTAGCTTTTGTGAAAACGCCCGATGACCAGCAAGCCCTGACTTGAGGTCTGCATAGTTAAGGTAGACATTCCAAAAACATTCATCTGTGGACAGCTCTGGACAGGAACCAAGGCCAGTGCTGACTATCTCCAAGACACACGATCAGAGTTTATTTCCAGTTGTGGGCAGCTCAAACCCTCATGACAAAGACTGCACAATGAGAATCCAGAATGGATCTGAAGGTTTTATCCTTCTGGAGTTAGAAGGACTTGACTCAAATGGTTTTGAACTCCAGAATGCAGAATTGCTTGACCAAGTGCAATCCCATTTTCTGGCATGCTGAAGAGGCTGCAGGCTGCAGATAGGCATCACCTTTACTGAACTCATCTGTCTATTCCTATGGTTGGGTTTCGCATGCACAGGTTGCTTTTGATTCCTGTTTCTTGACAGCATTAAGACAAGGTGAAACTGATGGAAAGGAACAGGAAACTTACAGACATGGACAAGGAGTGTCCTACATTTATCCGTACAAAAGCTGTGAAGGCTCAGTCACAGAACTACAGAGTGCCCAAGAAGATTAAGTCCATAGGAACAGGTTCCATTCACTCATTAACAACTTCCTTTCCTTGAAGAAGGACTGAATATATTCCTCTGAACAGGCCACAGATGTATTTTAAGGCAGCACTTCAACTTGACTGGATAGCATCTGAAACTGCCTAGATTCAAAACAGGCCGGTACCGGCTTACACGGCAGCTGCAAATACATCTGCCATCCAGATGAATCTCACTTGTTTGTGGGTTCTCCTCCCATTCAATTTCATTTCCAGTTCCAGCTACTCTCTTTTATAAGAGCTATGTCCATAATGAGAATTCAGGCATTCATTCCTCAGCTATTTTGTAGTACTTCAAGCAATGTGCAAGGCAAGATAAAGACACCAAATATTATACAAACAGTAAAAGGCAGAAGTTGCAAGAACGAGGAAATATTATGGAATTCCACTAAGGAGAAATTAGCTGAAGAAAACACAGGTAGCCTAAAGGAAACAAGAATTATATTACATGCTCTTTGAAGATGTTGATTAAAGTTCCTGAAAAAAGGCAAGATAAGCCACAAGAGATATACTCTGTATATCTGCGTGAATAAGAAAAGAGGTGGGGTTTTAATTCTGCTTTATTTCAATGCTTTTACATGTATAAAATATACTTAAAATACTTTACATTAAAATTAGCAAATACTTTGCTTCTAAAAAAACACCACTATCTCTTTGTGAGTGCACAAACACAACTGATGCAGCTTTCTGACCTACAGCAAGTTATCTAAAGCATTTGTGGGGCAGTATTGTCCATGAGATGAAACACATTAGAGAGGAGTTTCACTTCCTCAATATCCATCCTGTTGATTCAGCTCAAAGTGAGAGATGCGGCCTCTCACTCAAGCTCCAATAGGTAACACCTCCCTGTCACAGTATGGAACTATGTAAGTATACCAGCATTCAAATTCAGTAAGAAGCATTATTCCTGGTGTCCAAATTGCCTTACTATCTTTTCACTCTCCTTTTTCAGTTCCTCAACGTGAGCATTTAGGCACTCCAAGATGTGCTGGGATCTCAGTTCTTCCTCTTCCAGGTATCTTGTAGCTATCGATCCAACAGAAGATGTAGGCAAGGGATACTAAAGGGAAACAAAAGGACATCAAGCACATTCTTTCATTCCAAGTTTCAGCAGAAATACTACTGTTCCATTAACCATACCAATAAATATGCTTCTAAAGGGCTCTTGTGTCATTGCTGCCTTATTAGGCAGACTATGCTCTCAGCTTTATCATACATAAATGCCCCTCCCAACAGTCTCCAACCATCAGCAAAAGCCTCCCAGTTCCACAGAGGAAGTACAGACCAAACTCCCATGGCAAAGGCAGCTCACCAAACACTGCTTCAGTTCAGCTAGCAGTGGTCAATAAACTACCCCAGATTCTCTTCTTTACAGTCAAGAACTATTCCTGCTACTCACATCACTTAACCACAAGTTCTTAACAAAAATAACATTGTAAACTAGGCTTAATTTATGAGTTAATGAAGAGAAGCTTCCTGCACATGGCCTGGCAGGTGAATTATAAAGCTACTAAGGGGCTGCTTTCCATTACAGAAAACCTGCTTTACTGTCTTGGCAGGAGAACAACATAACCGGTTATTTCCAACTGGATTCTTACAGGGTTTTTTTGGTCTTGTATCAACAGACAAGAGCAAAGGAACACAAAAAAAAGGCTGTAGTTAACAAGCAAATCTCTCCTACCCCACTACTGCCTGCTAATGAGAAATCTCTCTTGATAAGTTCCTGATAATTAGTTCTCTTAATTCTCATCTCAATGTTAAAGGAACTGATTTAAAGACACTGGAGCCTGACCATGAGCAGGGAATCCCAATCAACACCAGGAGAAATACGTGCATTTCCTTATAAACCTCTCAGAACAAGAAGCAGCACATTCTTTTCTACCAAAAATCAAGCCCGAGAGCTCCTCAGGCCCGTAAGTGGAACTGTTTGCACTTCAGTTCTAATCCTACAATCTGAAGAGTTCCCATTTGGAATATTACAGTTCCCTAAGCTCCCAATATATGTTTCCTGGACACGCCAGCAAGCCAATTTAGTCTTGAAATAATCAAGGCCTATTCTAGGTAGTAAACCTCACCAATATCTACAAACCTGACAAGTCTCCACTTATCTCTTCACTAGCCTTAAGACTCTTTGCTGATCTCCCTGCAAAATTAACTGTTGTCACTGCTAACAACACATAACCAGAGGAGAAAAGACTGCTAGGGGAACACATTTGCAGCAAGGATCAGTACTCAGGATTCTCCCCTCCCTGAACTACCACAGCTCTGTCTGACCTAGGATATGACAATTGTTCTTGTTATCCTTCCATTCCCTTCCCTGCACAGGTCAGTGTACAGCCTGGTCATTACAGTGGATACTAGGATAAATGGTTTTAAACACTAAGGAAGAAGTGATCGAGTCCAAGTTTCCTGTATCTTGGGCAGCTGAGCTAAGGTAAAAGAGTACAGAGGGTGCCAACACTGCTCTCTACTTAGAAAGGTATGAGTAGTGACTCAGAAAAATAATAGCTTCCCCTTCTGCAGTGAAGCACTGACTTCAGGCCTTCTTATCAGCTAGCATAAGTGGTTCTAAGTTCAGTGTGCTGACTACTGCAGTCCCATTCAGAAGGGTCAAACTCACTTGGTGCATTACAGTGAATATAAACGTGCAACACTAGCTTTCAGATTCACCCAGAAAATCTTATGTTGAAATGCTCTCCACTCTGCATCCCCCTCTAAGCCTCTACCAAGTCAAAAGCTGAAGCAGAATTCTGAAGTGACATAAGCAGGTAACGGTACACACTGTACATGATGCACAGCGTCAGGATGCAGAACACCATGAGTTTCTGGATTTAGCTTTGCAATTACACCAAACCCAAAGCCCTTCCCCAGAGACTTCTGAAGAGTAACCACATGGCTCTCATTGTCCACGTATTAACCATCCAGCAGCAGTTTCTCCTCCCTGTTGAATGTTTGATGTATACTTACAGAATCACTCATACCATACAGCTAGATAGCTCCTTTTGCCAGTCAAGAACCCAGCTATACCCTCAGCTGTCCAACAGCAACCAGCTTTTGTACAACTTACCAGGGGCACAGATTCTCTCTGATGATTTGACATGGACTGCTGAGAGGCTTCATCTGCAAAACCTTTGTTTCCATCCACCACGTGGAACAAAGAAACCATTCCTGGCAAGATGCCCAAAGAATGCGACTCCATGGAGCTCTTCCTGCTGGTCTGGGCAGGGAGTTCACCCATCTCAGGGGTCACAGCTCTTATTTCATCAGTCCCACATCTCTGGAGCTCCCCTTGATGCTGCTGAACAGATCCACCAGGCTGGTGATGTGTTCTCTCTGCTTGTTCATCATGTTCGTCCTGTGCTTCCCGAGTTGTCCTGGAAGGCAAGTTTGAACACATTACTGTATAACAGTTTGCCTCTCAGCAGCTGAACTTTAGCAAACACTTGCACAGAGATAACAACTAATATACAGGTTACTAATAGCACTGACAACCCAAACTGGCTCCTGTTTCCATAGGACTTCCAGATGCCCATCCAGCATCTACAGAATTATTTCTCATTCTTCTGCTATTGTAGATGCCACAAACTACAGTCTGCACATCCCAGTACTGCAAAAGAATGGAGCACAGCTACCTGGGCTACATGTAACCCCTTCACCAAATAGGGCACATGCTGCTCCTCAATTAAAGAAAAAGGCAAAGGCAGTCATAAGATAGTTAAATACTAGCTGGCTTTGTAGAACACAAACCAGCTGGGACTAAAATCTCTTGAACTACTTAAAGCATAAAGGCAGACTCCAAAACAGTTCCTGTGTTCTCCCACACATACTATATGCTGGAGACAGATACTATACATAAAGCATAAAGCATGTCATTAAAACCCCACACATCCCTATGTCTCTGTTCTCCTCCATAATAAGGAAGCAGCATCCTGGGAGCCATGCAACACTCACCTATACTGCACATCCCTGGCCACAGACTCTCCCCCTTTCATCTGCTGAGCGGTGCCCTCAGGTTCATCCTGGCACACCTGTCGAGGGAGCTCCAGTTCTGCTCTGGCCTCTGTGAGATCCTTCTGCAACTGCTGGTTCTCAGATTTTAACCTCTTTATTTCAGCAGCATAGTCTTCAGTGAGCGTTCTGAGGGTGACATCCTTTTCCTGATAGACAGAGAAGGGCTGAAGTCGAAAGTTCTGATTTGCAAAACACCATAGTCAAATCCAGAGCAAAGGCTGTCAAGCAATTTCTTATGGCATATTCTCTAATGTCATTTTTGACTGGCAAGATTTTCAAGGCTTTCATAAGAGCAGATCAATTATATATGCCTTGTTGTGTTTGCACCCACACAAGCTGCCTTGATCTGCCTAGGAAAGGAAGTTTCTCTCACCACACATGGCTTTTGAACACATGAAAATACAGACTCTGAATAGGCCAGAGATATCTCCCTCTGGCCTTGGGAAAATGAGGACTACATCACCTCGAGTTCTCCTCCAGCTGCATATTCTCAGATTCTTCATCTACCAAAGGTGAAGCCCCTTCATCAAAGCTGGGAACACTCAGGTGAAACCCCAATAAACTGTCTCACTCTCAGCAACTCCAGGTATCAGAGTGGCAGGCTTTTCATAGAGGTTGAAGAAACACATAACCCAGTGGCTAAATATGCAAGCAAAGATGTTTGCAAGAACGTTTCTAGATCCCCTCATTCAAATTAGCAGAGGCCTATGGCAGTACTTACAGAAGGACATGCATATACCTCTCCACCTGGGATGACCCATTTTGCCTTAGAAACTGTCACCAGTAAAAGTGAATTTACTTGTGTATTCTTTTTGGAAATCTGAACAAATTGCTTCTCCCAGTCTCCTTACCAGGCTCAGTGGATGTAATTTCCATCGTTTCTACTCCTGCAACAGTCTTGCTTTCATTTTGCCAATTCTATTGAATTTAGATGCATTATTATCACTGCTGTATCTAAGGACTTTCCAAATGTGCATTAGAAGAACCTGGCCTAGATCTTCTTTTGCACTGTGCTAGGAAGTTTTTGGTAAAGTCAGGTAGGCAAAAGCCCACCCGGCACTTCAAGCAGAAAGTAATGGGCCTTAGGTCATTTTAGTCTCAAATCGCCCATTCAGAAAGCTTTGGGTTTTTCTCTATCTCATCAGCCACAAGTTTTCATTCAACACTATCCCCTAGAACCTGGCACGTTTGGTAACAACCCCAAACTAATACGAAGAGCTGAGTATTTCCTTGCATGGACTGACAGGATAAGACCTCAGACATTATATTCCCATCAGGTTTTCAGCTGTCTGAATCCAGTCCTTTCCCTCATAAGGCACCCATTTTTTTTTATGTGAGACAGAACTTGCAAACTAGACATTTCTTCCTTCCTGCAGGCACTAAAATGAACCACCTTCGAGGTATTATTCCACCAAGACTGCGCCTCTTCCATGGGGGCTCCACTTCTCCCCTCTGGACAAGGTGACCTCACCTAGCCACAGTGTCATTTGCACTGTCCCAAGGCATCCAGCCCATATTTCCAGGCTGCAGCCTGCCTGCAGAGCGCAAGGGACAGCCCTGCTGAATAGCTCTTCACCAGCAGGGAAGCACGCTCTCATGCCAGGAACTGCAAAGACCACAGCAGTTACAGCTCTGAGACATATCAAAAGGCCATCACAGATTTGGAATCAGGAGTTAAATGGGCATAAAATGGAAATGTAACAGAATGTACAAAAAAAAAAAAAGAAAACCTACTGGCCAGACCCCATGGAGAAGAAACTGAGATAATGGTTCTGTTTGTGAAGTTCTCCTCACTACTCTCTGACCAAAGAAGATGCTCAGTATTTCTGTGCCTTAATTCCTCTCAAATATTAAAGTTCAATGAACTGTAAAAAGCATTTTGAGAGGCCTGGGCAAAGACTACTACTTTTCCCTGGTAGGGAAAACACAGTACTAGTCCCTTCCCATCTTTGGTCCCCAATGCATACTTCTGGTATACCACACTCTGCTTTTTTCAGCATCTCTGAGAGATGACGGTTTTCCAGCCTCAAGGTTTCCAGCTGGACCAGAATTACCTGAGGAGACAGAGGCAAACAACAAGCTTACAATAAAGAACACAACACATGCCCACAACACCCTACAGGCATTTTGCACCCTCAATTCAAGCGCAAGTACAAAGCAAGTTTTGGGTTGTTAGTTCTGCAGAGAACCCATAGAGAAGACCACACAAAAAGCCAGTCATTTACTTTAATTTCCAGAGATGTCATCACAAGGCCTAGTAAGCATAAGTTATCTCAAAGAATTCAGATGGATTGTCAGTTACTGGCTGGAAAAGAAGTAAGAAGACAGATTCAGTGACCACCATAAATTTGGAGGTTTCATCAGAAGGGTCTCAAAGTGTTTGTTCAAAGGCTGAAAAGAGAAGGAAGCTATTAACACAACTAAAAGCTAGGATAGTATTCCAAACCTTCATATCCCCTAAAAAGACAGCATAAAAGTCTTCTGCCTTTCTTACCCTGTGTTCCACTGCTTTCCTCTCTGCTCTTTCAATCTCTGTTCTCAGCCGTTGTTCTAGGTCTGATGTGGAGCCACTTGCAGATGCAATTGTGATGTCTCGCTGGTGTAACTCCTGAGTCAACCTGGAGATTTCCCTTTTCATCCCTTCTAGCTCACTGCTGTGAATCTGCTCAGCTTGAGAGAGCTGCTCTTTCAGCTGCAGGAAGATAAGCACACACCACCCATGAGCTTTTAAAATATGTTTCAGCAAAAAAGCAAAAGTATCACACATGGTAATGTGAAATCTAAGTATTGGAAACAAAAAGCTCTATGTAGCAAGCAGTCTGTGCACACTTGTCCTTCTTGATTGACAACTACCTCATCACAACCCTTTTCTACTCTATAAACTGCCAACTGGGACAACACATCAGTTACATGCTGTGGAGTCCTCAAGAAGACCCATAACTGATCAAATCACAGTTTGTTTAGCCCACCATTTACTCTCCATGGCCAACAACAGATACCCAAAGGTTTACCATCACTGGACAAGCACAGCAACACTTCCATAATATAACTTTGCAATGTGCCACTCTGCCTTCCTGAGGCAGAGATGGTGTCTTTAAATAGCTCTAGCCAGACTTTTCTTCCATGAATTTCTCCTAAGCCTTTTGAATCAATATTAGCTTGTTGCAACTAAAGCTACCCATGGCAAACTTCCATAAGCTAGCTATGCACAGGGTAAAAATATACCTCTTTGTTTTTGTAACTCCATTTGATGACCACTGGTCCCTGCATTATGAGAGAATAATCATTGCCTATTTACTTTGCACATGACAGGCATTTTATTTTTAGTATATTCAATCTCATGTATCTCTTTGCTAATCTGGTAAATCCTATTCCATTCAGCTGTTTGCTGTATAAAAACACCCAATGCCATCCTTTTGGTCATCTTTTTCCATCTCTTATCTTCTTTCATTCAATCTTTTTTGAGATGGCAGACCTGCACTGCATACAGTATGTTGGCAAGCACACTGTATATTTATTCAATGACCAGAACAACAACACAGCATAATTTCTTTCCTAGCATTCCATTAGCCAGAAATATTAACTACCCAAAACACCAGGATTTTTCTAAGAATTACAAGCATTTTAGTAAAGTGAACCAGATGATCTCTGCCTAGCCATGTAAATACTATACATATCATGATTTATCTCCATGTCATCCCAATGCCTCCTAAGCATATAAAACAGAAACAACCATAATAAATCTCCTTTTCCTTCCCAGCAGCCTGCATGAGACTCATTTATTGCGTGGCTGTTTAAATGTGCTACCAGGCACACATCTCCAGCAAGATCTGCACCCCTGTACATTCAGAATAAAGGATTTAAAGATTTTCAGAGAAGCGAGGTTTTTCACTCAAGTCCAATAAGGTTTCTTGCTGTAACCAGGCTCCAGTGAAATCTCTCATCCCAGTTGATCTCGACCATTATTAAAATTCAAGCTTTTTGGAAGGCCATGACTTTTTACAAGGTCCTGTCATGACAGTACAAGGGGAACGGCTTCAAGCTGACAGAGAGGAGATTTAGGTGACATCTTAGGCAGAAATTCTTCCTTGTGAGGGTGCTGAGGCACTAGCACAGGGTGCCCAGAGAAGATGTGGCTGCCCCATCCCTGGCAGTGTTCAAGGCCAGGTTGGGCAGGGATTGGAGCAACCTGGTCTAGTGGAAGGTGTCCCTGCTCGTGGTAGGGGGTTGGAACTGCATGAGCTTTAAGGTCACTTCCAATCCAAACCATTCTGTGAAAATCCATTCCCTCCCTCTTCTTCATCCTGTTGGGATCCTGTATTAGATTTAAACTCGGGCATTGCAGGCCTTAATTCTTTGCATACTTGTCTCTCCAGCACTAATTCAAGTACCTCTACACTGTAGAGAAGTACTGTGTGACAGAGGGGTAGGCCTGAGAGATGCTCACAAAGTAAGCCACAAAGCCCAGAACCTCCAAACCTATCCTCTCAAGTCCACCTTTGGCAGACCTGCTCCCTACCCTTCAGAATATCACTGCCTCTGGAAGAACCCCAGCCTTTGGTCCCATTTGGAGCTTTGCTAACCATGCACTGCTGACACACGACACACAGAACAGCTGACTCCACAAGTGTCTTTCCCACTCTCCACGAACAAAGCAACATTACCTTTTTAATCTCAGCCTTTGACTCAGTATGGTGTTCTTCCATTGACTGCAGCTCTTTGATATTCTCATCCAGCTCTTCACTCAGCTGTACGCACCTTGCATTTGAAGACACCAGGCTGGGTGCCAAATGTAAAACTACAGATTAGAATACCCCAAGGAGGAGGACATGGTCAGAGAAACTTTGATCTTCCAAGCAGCCTCCTATATCCGTCATAACAGAAACTGGACTCTTAACCTACAATTTCCTACCAATCCTTTGGTTTTGTTTACCAAAATCATTTCAAAAGAGATCAGGAAACTGATCCAACAGATAACAGCTGTTCCTTGTTTGTTTCTTTACCATACTAAGATTACAAACTTCCCCATAAAACATTAGTCTGAAAGCCACAAACTCAGAAAGGAACACTTGTTTATAATTCTTATTTCACAGGAAGGTTTAGATCTGGCTCTTACCAGCTGACTAACAAAGGCTCCTTAATCTATTAGGAATGAAGGTGCTAAGTCTAAGCAAGCCAGAACATGGAGAACACCCACAGTGTGCAGTGAAAAGCAGCCAACCAATTAGCAAAACAGCCTCACTATTAAACTGCAAAATGAATAGCTTTTGATTTCTTTAGCCTTTTTATATTTAAAAAAAAGCCTACAAAAATCAGTGGGACTGGTTAACTTAATGAATACAATATATTAACTATTGTATTATTATCTGAGTTTCACTGCACATTTGAAGGAAGCAAGCAGTCAACTACCTGTTCTCCAGATGAGTCACCTCTGACTGCAAGTGCTGTTCCTTCTCCTGGGCAATATCCAGCTGCAGTAGTATATGCTCCAATTCTAGTCCTGAAGAAGTCAACTGTTTCTCTTGCAAGCGTTCTTCCAAGGCCCTAAGCAGAAACGTGAACTTTAATCTCAGCACAGAAATATCATGTCTGCGTTCACAGGGAATATAACCACCAATTTTTCTGTAATTCTCTGAAAAATATGCAAAACCCAACAGTAGGTGACACCTGTGTGTATTGTGAATATGCAAACATACCTGCTAGATGACAGCCCCCTGTTTGTATTTAGGCTGATTGAAAAAAGACTACATCCTTTTGTGATGGCCCCCCTGCCCCAGACAGTCTCCCTGGCATTAGCAGACATCCAGCCTGCAAGAAACAGTGTGGCTGTTAGGCAACATAAGTTTTTAACACAGCCATCAGAACAGCATGTGGTCAGCACAGAAGGGGAAGGCCAAGATGATTCTGTCACACAGGTTGTTGCCTTATCAATACTCTAATCTGACAACATTACGTTGGTGAGAACTTTTACTTAAGTTAATAAGCACATTACCAAATCTTTAAAGGCCTCCAGCACTTGACTGAAAATGCCTGGGGAAAGCAAAAGAAATAAAAATCAGAAGCCCTGTGTTGCCTCCAGAAATCTAGCTGAGTAGAAAGCTGATCCCTTGACACTCTTCACTGAGTATCAGTTGATTTCAAAAGCAATGCAATTTGGCAAATGCTGCAAGGAAACAGAGCACTTGTGAGAAACTACAGTGTATATAGAATATATATTATTCTATATTAATATATATTCTATATACCAACCAATACAGACCCAGCTGTATGAAAATACTTCTACCATCTTCAGTGGGAGATCCTGAACTATAGGTTTGGATTCAAGAGCATAAACCCCAGTGAGGCACAGATGCTACCTGATGAGGAGCTCTTTTGTGCAAAGAGTTTCCGTCGCCCTGGCCAGCTCACTCTGTAGCTGCTCCTGCTGCAGCTTGGAGCCATCAATGAAATCCTCTTGAGACTGCAAGGTGGCTCTAAGTTCCATCTTCTCATCCTGTAGCACCTGCATGGGAGGGAGAAGGAATGACTGTTCCAAGATGGACCAGCAAAATCAGTCTGCTGTAATGCACTGAGAGGTTGACAGGATTTTTAACGAATCCTTGGAAATACTGCAGAGCACAATATGAGTGCAAAGCCAGCTTTGAGGCCAATCAGGAACTTTATAAAAGGTCTAGAAAGCGACAAAAGCTGTGAGACAAAGAGCCTGCCTCCTACTTCTCACAGCACTGCTTTATGTTAAATTTCATAACAGTTCCTCCACTGACCTCCAACATTTTCTTGGATTGCCTTAACTCTTCTTGAACTCTTTGCTGATCTTCCAGAATCATCCGATTGTTTTTGGTCAGGTCATCCACCCTCATGTTCAGCCTCTCCATCTCCAACTCATTGGCACAGATAGCATCATTGGCCCTCTCCAGCTTGCTGGTTAAATGCTGGATTTCCGCCCGGCTGGCCAGCTCCACTGACTCCAGAATCTGCTTCCGATTGGCAAGCTGAGTCTGTAAAGAGCAACTGGTTTGCATTAAAGCTGAACTACAAAAACACTGAGTATCCAAACTACATTCAAAGCAACTACCGATTTCTTTGTGTAACAAGCCACATTCTCAAAGTAAATAATAATACCTTGCAGGGAATTGGGAAGTTATAATGGGTTCAATTTCTAAGGACAAACAGAATTCATTAAGAGAAAAAAAAGAAAGAGGGAATGGGGGCATCTCCGATTCCAAAAGGGGTGAAAGAGAATTTGGGTAGTTGTCTGAGTATGAGCTATCTAAGAACAAATCTAACTACTACTACATTTTGCTCATTAACCTAAGGCTAGACCAGGACAAAGGGCAGTATGTAAGAAGGTTTGTAAATACCATACACAAGTAGAGATTGTTAATTCCCCACCAAGACAGAAAGCAGCTCTTGGTGCACAGGGGAAAAAAAAAAACCAACCATCATGTAGACCAAAACCAAACTGTCTGTAACAGTCAATTATCTTTTGCTTTATGTAGTAAATATCTGGTTCTAACAGCTTGCAAGAATGCTCACTTTGAGTGTGTCATTGTTTTAATGGCAGACAAAAAAAGTTACAGGGAACATATGACTAGCAAACAATACATGCTCTATTATTTATAGACACAATATTTCATAGCACTTCTTTCCATGTAGCTAGCTGGTGAAATTTAATAAGCCAGCTCTCATATAAGCTTTCAAGAATATTCATTTCATATACTCCCTTTCTGTATAGTACCTTATAATTTTTAAAGCTTGAAACAAAATATTTGAGCACTCTTTTACTCCCAATTTTTAAAAGTAGCAATTCCTGCCAGCTTCAAAATCACCACATGCCTTGATTTATTGCCTGACATGTAATGCCTCGTAACTGAGAAAACTATAGGAACTGTACATTTGGAAGACTATCATATAATTTTGATTACAGCCTTTTCATTATTTGAATAGTCATGACAGAAAATGTAACCAGGAAGGGCAAGAGTTTAAAGCACAGCCTTTCTCCACCCAAGAAAAAGGAGTACCAGACTACCTGAATATTTATTTCTGCATTAAGAAAAAATTTAAGCTGTCTCTTACTTCCAGCCACAGAACATGCAAGACAGCCCAGAATTCCAAGTTTCCCTGTTGGCTTTAGAAGCTGCAGGTGTTATGGGAGTAAGAATGCCAGCCTTCCCTAAGCTGAATTGAAAGATATGAGGGAAAGCCAGCTGAAAGAAAAGAAAGGGGAAGTACTCCATGGTCACAGATCTCAGTTTGACCTTGTGCCAGAAAAAAAACCCAAGCATACAAAAGGCACAGAAACATCCAAGGCAAAAATTTAGCACTTTCATGTTTGTCTTTTCAAAGAAATTGAGGATTCAGGCAGTCCATTCACAGCACCTCTGCACCAAAGTCATCTATACCACTTAGGAAAATCTCAAATCCCTGTTTTTCTGCTATACAGTAAGAAGAGTTCCTCTGCACTCCAGTTACCAGCCTGTACTCCAAGGACACATCTGTTCTCAAACAATTGAGCTATTAAAGACACAAAGACAGCAGAGCAGCAAGACCTTCTGCTTAAGGACTCTCTCTGCATTTGTAGATCTACCAGTGTCAGCCTCTCACAATGCCGCTGTCAGAGTCAGCTTCAATCCTGTCATCACAAACTTCCTCCTTGCAGGAGCTCCCACTCAAGAGCAACTCAGGAGCCCATTAAGTGTAAAGCCCCCAGCAAGAGCTTCTTATCAGTGTCTGCTGTGATTGTGTCAGTGTGACTTCACAGCTGTGCTCTAGGTCAATTCATCTTGCTCTGCTTCAGCAATACTAACTCACTGAATGATTACCTTTTCAGGAACTGCAGTCCCACTACTTCTTGCTTTTAAGAGACATAGAAAAAGAAAGGGGGGGCACAGGAGGTAGGGGCTGAAAACTGCTATCACTGCAGTGCTTTGTATAAGTAAGTGCCTGTTGTAGGGGAGGACTATTTTCCACCATCACCCTCTCAGCTGGACCCAAAAAGTACATACTTAGCAACTGGCAGATACACAGCTTTGAACTAGGTGACACGATGTAACAGCTATTTTAGAGTGTCACAGGCTGTGCTCTCTGCCTCCAAGTGAAAGCTTCACCCTACTATCTTCTCTACTAATTGGAGGAGTGGTAGGGAGAACTGCAGAAAGTTGATCCAATCTCTTTTGACAGACTCCAGATCTTTTTTTTCCACACAGCACTTATATAAGTAAACCTTATTCCACCAGGACATTAAAAGTCATTTCAGTGGTAACTTAAACTGGATTCAAGCCTGAGAGTTTTCATCAGTATCTCCACCTTCCCCCCTTCCTTCTGCTGCCACAAACAAAACAAAAACTTTCAGCAGATAGTAACTGCACCTGAATGAGCTCAGACTGCTCAGCCAAAGCCTTCCTCTGGGCTTCCAGTGATGCCACCTGCTGCTGGTAAAGCAAGCGCTGCTTCTCCCAGTCAAGTGATTTTTGACGAAACTCCTGCAAGGACAGCAGGGGTGAGTTGGAGCAGTATGTCCATGCAGTTGACAAGAAGGCCCCCTTCTAGTTCATATCCACGTTTGCTTTCCCACTCCACCATATCCTCATGCACCTTTCCTCACAGCAGGCAAACCATTAGCCAGTCATTTGATGCAACAACTCAGCAGTACAAAACCCCTCTCATACTGTGCTTGCTGTATTTCTTTCCCTCCTGAGTTAAAGCATCAGTGTCAGTTATTGCTGTTTACAAATGTTAAGTGCTAAAAGATTCATGGCTAATTTCATGGATTTGCTGTCAGAGGTTTAACAACTGGCTTTAGCTTCCAAAACATGCTGCTATTGAAATCACCAAGATGACAAGTATGAATTACAGAATTTTAATGCTAATCTCCTCTCCAGAAATTGGACACTACATCAGTCAGATGTGTTTGTTGGCCACATCTTTAGGGCACATTAGTAGAAAAAAACTGAGTGCGGTTAAGCTCTGTGCAGCAAGATTAAGAGATGAGACAGTTGAGAAGTGTGACACATAGCTCCCTCCTCCTCAAAGAAGTGAGATGACAACCTCACCACACTGGAATTCATTCCATTCACATAATTAATTACTCTTCCATCACCTTCTTCCTTTTATTTAGTCTAAAAACAGCAGCATAGTCTATCCTGTGTTCTAAGTGCAGTGCAGGAAACCAATCACCTTTATTACACAACCAGTTGAGAAGAGCTACACCTAGAGTAGAGAGGGAGTACTTTTTAAGCAGGATTCATAGTCCTCTTCCTAGTTGACTATTCAGTCACCACTGAAGCCCAGAAAGTCAGTTAATGCATACAAACTCTGGTTAGCACTTGCTTTTTCACTACATACCTCCAGCTTCCTGGTCAGTCTGCTTATTTCAAAATGGTCCTCCCCTTGTCCCTTGCTAGCTTCCCCTCTAACTTCTCTTAGTTGTTTCTTCTGCAGCTTCTCATAGCTCCTCCTCAGCCTGGACAACTGCAAGGTGAAAGAGCCAACTTTGTTTGAGACCACAAGACAAGAATTAAAGAGCAATTTAAAGGAAGGCACACAAAATGGCTTCACACAAACAATCCCCCTAATCAAGGCCACACAGCTGGCAAGTGAAGACTTCTAGTTGTATAATGAGCCAATTATACCAACAGAATTGAAAAATATGCCAAGTTGTATCAGGGTAGAAAGATGCCTCTGAAGTCATGACATCAGCAGTCCTAATTAGACCTCTGTTTTAACACTATTAAAACACAACTACAATATTGAGAAAATGGTGGTTTACATGTAACTGTCACTGCAGCAAGAGCATGGTACCCCTCTCTCCGGCTCCCAGCCACAGTAATAGCAGGAAGTACCTGGATTGCTCTCCTCATACAAAGGAGCATGTCACAGTACACATGGGTGGGGGGTAGTTCTACCCAGAGATACAGTTTCTTATGTGATTAAAACACTTGTGAAGCTCAGGTGGGAAACGGAACTCTTCTGCTCAGTGGGAGAAGGAAGATTTGCGAATTGCCATTATACATAATATTAACACTACTTCATGTGTCATTTTCTACTTAGATACACTATGTATTTCACAATGAGTGCAGAATGCCAACAGAAAATATCACCCCTATGCCTACTGCTAGAATGCCAAAGTCATATCAGAAGCAGGAATGAGGAAAAAACTCTTGACATTTAAATGACCTGCTGTGCAAATAAGCACTTGCAACTTGCATGGAATTTTCCATCTGATAAGCTCCCCCAAATCAACTATTAAATAAAAAGTTTCCATATAGCCACATGGATTCGAGAGGTTACCATTCCAATTTTACTGATGGAGAAAGCTTAGTCCATGGATGAGAAGGACCATGAGAAGAAAAAGCATCTCAATCAAGACCTCAGGAACTGGTCACAAAAGGTTCACCAGTGCCTTGTGTCAGCAAAGTACTTAAGCATATTCCATGGGAATGGACAGACATACAGGCTTAGAGTTAATATACCAACATCTTTTGCCAAACACAACAGATTACAGATATGGCTGAAAGAATAAACCTGTGAGTTAGACACTGTACCTGTAATTTTACAGTTAATGGTGGTAAACCAAGACCACAAGAATTTCCCCCAACAGCACTAAGAACAGAAAACTGAGGAATATTGGAGCTTAATGTCTGCCACATTAGTACTGTGTGGGTAAAATACCAACACATTGCAATTCTGACCACAACACACACACTGTATTTTAGCCTGAGCAATTTAGGCAGACCTGTCAATGCAGCTCACCTCTGCTGTGCAGCTTATCCACAATACCAGTGGGAATACCTAGTGAATGAAGGCTGTTAGTAATACTGAATAGTAAGGTGTTTTGAATAAGGACAGATGGCTTCTGTCATCAAAGCTGAGACTACCAAATTAGTTTAACTTACAGCTTACACTAAGCATGAACTAGGCCCAACCCTTTAGAGAAAACAGGTCAGTGCTCTACTAGCTGTTCATGTCATTTAACTCCCTGCTACTGACAAGCAAGTGGAGACAGGCAAAGAGTTAAGGCATAAACATGGAATGCTATTATACTACCTGCAGGACATTCCACATGCACCACCATGCAGTGAGTAAGAAGCTTTTTGAGATGAAAGCTATTAAAAATATTTTCTAGTTATACTTAGTTTTTAGTAAGTGTATTAAAACTAATATGCCTTGAGAGAACAAAATCCTTACCAACAAAATCAGAGTCAATGGAGGCAAAAAGAAGATGAGCTACATTCCATTCTTATCTCTTGATCTCATATGATCCAGACCAGCTACACCACCACCCTTTTTTAACGTCATGAAATGCTGAACAAGCAAAATGCTGCTTCCTGTACCCATGGCAACTTCAGAATAAGCACGATGGTGACTAGAGTGGATAAGCACAGGACATTCTTGCAGTAAACTTCTGCAGATGTCTAACAGATGAAAACTCCAACAATACATCTGCTACACATCTACTCCAACAGCTTTCTGTTTGCCACCAAGGTCCTCCCTCCAAAGCACAAAAAATGGGTCTAATAAAGCATAAAAATATTACTTTGCCTACACTCAATGCTCTCTTTTTTAAAAACATAAAAATTAAGTGTGGGAAGTTTTAAAACCATGGCATTAAACAAAAGTAATGCCACAAAGTATTTCACCCATCACTGTGAACTAAAACTATTGACAGGGATCTAAAACCCAGTCTTTTCTTTGTGCAACTCACCTCCTCCTGAAATTTCTTCAGCTGTTGCTCATATTCTCTAGCCATGTCCAGTTTGGCCTTTTCCATGTCTTCTACCTGGTGACGCAACACATCAACCTAAACGAAGAGTTAAAAAGCAAATAAATGCAATAGAACTGGACCTTATTGTCAGTAGGTACTAGGATAAGGTTTGATTTCAGAAATACACACTACAGTACGAATGGGGACTATTAAAGGATCCTATTTCTGTTAACAACTGCACCTTTCAATGTAGTCACTCACTAATGGGGTCAGATTAAGTCTATGCCTAAATCTTTGGTAGGCTGCAGGCAGAACTGTTTGTGTTCTGGCCTCTTGTTTTGAGCTAGTTTCTGGCTTTCACTTTCTGAGAATGAAACCAACAGTTTTGGCTTGCATCAAAAGGCTATTTCTATCTAGTATTTTCATCAAATTCCTTACAAGCATGAATTATGATTTCAAGCTATCAACCAAGAGAAAGGATGGCCATGTCATTACTTTACTATGCTCAGGCAAAACAAAGATTCTACATAACACACAGTGATGAAAGGAACAAACTAAAAATACAGCTCTGAAACTTCTCTTCATTGATTCAAGTGCTCCTCTGACTCTTTTCTTGTCTTCCTTCTTTTTTTTCCTCCATCTGTTTCACATCCCCAACTAAGAGTGGGCACCTTTCTAACTGCAGGTCCAAAGGACAGCAAGCAAGCAAACACAGAAAATTCATGAGTGTATTCAGAAGTGTCAATATACTCAAGCAGTGACTTTACCCATAGTCTACAGTTCAGTTTTGAAATCAATGTTTGCCTGTGGTGGTAAGAAATATTTCAAAAGTGTCTTGAGAAAACACAATTGATAATAACAATGATAACTTACATGATAAAAAACATTGTTCTTGCAAGTGCCCTGTGGCATGTAGTAATAGAACAACGGGTAATGGGTTCTAACTTAAACAGGGGAAGTTTAGATTGGATATGAGGAAGAAATTCTTTACTGTAATGGTGGTGAGGCACTGGAATGGG
>JASSUY010052625.1:1616-19723 GCA_032466535.1 Forpus xanthops | reverse complement strand
CTTAGAGTTTCTTTAGACCTGGGTTTGACTCTAATTCTCACCAAGGCAAGAGAGAGTGGCTTGATACCAATATAGATTAGATTCCTGACAAATTTGAGTTATTTGTTGTTTTATTAAATGGTTTATCTTCTCTACTTGTCCACTTGCTTGAGGTAGATATGTAGCGTAGAATTGCCAATTAATGCCCAAAATTTTACTAACTTGTTATACTATTTGTGCACAAAAATGTGAGACTCTATCTGAAGATACAACCTCAGGTACTCCAAATCCTGGTATTATTTCATTCAATAATGCTTTTGCCACTTCCCTTGCCTTGTTAGTTCTACATGGAAAGGCTTCTGGCCAGCCCCAAAAAGTATCTGTTAATGCTAATAGGTAATGATGCCCCCCTTTTCTTGGAAGTTTTGAAGAAATCCATCTGCCATTGTTGTCCAGTACTGTTGCCTTCATTCTAGAATTTGGATTGTTCTTTAAACAAAATTTTGAGTAACTTGCTTAATAGTTGTATACAAATTGTGGCCCATCATTTTCTTATTGAGGTATTCATGTAAAGCATCTGCTGTCCAATGGGTTTTAATTTCTGTAATATGCTTTATTACTAGGCATCCGTCATGTATGCAGGCCCATCCATCTATCTGTTTCTTACATTTAAGGTCTTCAACTAGGTGATTATCACCCCTAGAATATTTGGTATGTTCTGGTTTCAAATATAGGGTCAAAAGTTTACTATTTGCTATCAAAGCTGCAATCTTCTCTGCCACTTGCCTTCCCTCAGTATCTGCTGAATTGTTTCCCCTTCCCTGTTCAGTGTTGCCCTTTTGGTGTCCTCTACAGTGCATGACAGCTACCTTCTCTGGCAGTTGCATGAATTTAAGCAACTGTAATATTTCTTCCTTGTGTAATTAAAAGTCCTCTCTCTTTCCAGATGGCACCATGAGCATGTACTACCCCAAAGGCATGTTCAGAATATGTACAAGTGTCAATTATTTTTCTTTTTGGCAGTTCCAATGCCCTAGTCAAGTCTATTATTTCTGACTTTTGTGCCAGCATCGCCACTGGCAAGGGTTTTGATTAACTTACCTGGTGAGTGGTGGTAATGACATACCCTGCTTTATAATTCCCTGGTTTACAAAGCTGCTTTCATTTGTGAACCAGGAATCCTCTGCATCCTCAAGGGCCTCTTCTTTCAAATCTGGTCTATCTACTAGGATAAAGAGCTTCCATGGTCTCCAAGCAATCGTGTACCGTGGGATTTGAGGTTTTCTCACTGAAAAAAAGAGTCTGGGTTCACAATGTTAGTGGTTATCATATTCACATCATCTTGCTTCACCGATGTCACTTGGTATCTTAGAAATCTGGAAAGTGACAACCCTTTTGTTCCAAAATGGCTGTGTCTGTGAGAGACATTAATGCAGTCATTTTCCAACCCATAGTAAACTTACAGGTCCCCTGTATATTAGGACAACAGCTGCCACAGTTCTTAAGCATCCAGGCCAACCTTCGCTTCATGCAATTGCTTGGAGAAGTAAGCCACAATTCTTTATAGGGTCCTAATTGCTGAGCAAGAACACCTAAGGCAATGACTTTTCTTTCATGTAAAAATAACCAAAATGGTTTTGAAACATCAGGGAGGCCTAGAGCAGGAGCCTTTGTAAGTTCTTTCTTCAATCATACAAAGGCTCCTCTAGCTTTCCCTCTTCAGTTTAGTTGGAAGGAGCTGTTTTTCAACAGCTCATACAACAGTTTTACCAATAGTCCATAATTATACAGCCATAATCTGCACCAACCTGTCATTCCAAGGAATGTTCAGAGTTGTTTTACTGTTGCAGGTTCAGGAGTTTGGTGGACAGCTTCTTTTCTTTCTGTCCCAAGTTCATGTTGTCCTCTGAATATTTCAAATCCCAAGTATGTCACTTGGCACTGTATCGTCTGAGCTTTCTGTTGCAAGACTCAATACCCACTTAATCCCAGAAAATGTAGTAAGTTTATTGTCTGTTGCATACATTCCTCCTCAGTTTCAGGAGCTATTAACAAATCATCAACTTACTGTAACAAAGTTTGTTTACCTTCACATGAATCATGAAGATTTCAATCACCAAAACCTGGTTTGTGTCACATGCAAGTATACCAAAGATTTCAACCATCAAAGCTCAGTTTGTTCACAACCAAGTATACCTTTAAGGTGCTAGCTGCCTGATATGTGCTGTTCTGCACAAGATTTTGCCTTGCAACTTGTGGAAAGCTGCCAATTGACCTGTCCCAAACCAAACCAGACAAAAAGAATACCTTTTTCTTAGATGGTCCTTGTCTGTTCCTACAGTGATCCAGTTGAAGTGAGGAGTCCCTCTAGAGAAATCTCCAGGGGTGATCAAGGGAGTTCTGTTCTCAATGGGTCATGCAGCTAAACAGATTGGGTCCCACCTGAGGTGCAAATCATAAGCAAAGAACAATCAAACTTTGCAGCCAGTGAGACCTTTAAACCAGTATTCTTTCATTGCAGTGTTGGGATTACACCAGGATCTCTACTTGCAAGTGCTCCCAACTATCAGTTCATAGTTTATATTTTCTTACTTAATGCATATACATAGACTTCCCAAAAATTAGTTAGCATGTGTCCCGTCCCCTCCCACCCTCCCCATTCCAAGGACTGTTTGCATCTTTGAGAATTATTTCACACAAAACCTTTCTATACCTAGAAGCAGCTTTCTTAATCATAAGAGTTGCTTTTATCACAACAGGTATCAACTAGCTTGCACTGCTTTACAGCCATGGTTTGGGTTTAAACACGTAACTACACTTCATTTTATGGTATTCAGCTTTTCAGACAAGATAGCTCATTTTTTTTTTTAACTGCTGTAACTCATGCAATATTACAGAATCTGCTTTACAGAACACTAAATCCTTGGAGATGCAGACTGACCATAAAAGTCTTACTTAAATATATATGTTTATGTAGTAAAAAAGGTAGCATTTAGGAAAAAATCATCCTAACTCTTTGGAGAAAAATTGACCATGCAATGCAATGTATTGAATAATGATATATCCAAAACTAGATGAAATAAAATTTTAGCATAATCTGAAGATGACCATAGGCAGCCATCAGGAGTGATTGACAGCCATGTCTAAGTTTATAACTTTCACAACTTTGCCCCAATAACTTTTGACAAAAAATGCATAAATTAAAAAAGTCACTAGTTTCAGTTTAATCTTTCATTAGAACATCTCTGAAGCCTCCTTTGTCATATCTACAAGGGTCAATTTGGACAGCTTCTATTCTCCCCCACTCATAAACCAAGTGAAGGGTTTGATTACCAAGACCAGCCAAGAAGTTTTGTCAAAGTGTGAGAACCAGCAAAAATGACTGCAAATGGGCAACCTTTTGCGTATTTGGCAGTTAGAACCCGTGATCTCTTCTTAGCAAAGTCTTAAGGCATAAGAAAGTAAGTTCAGAGGCCACTAAAATTTGGGTATGGGCAAGTCTGAGACAAGGGAATTGAAGAGCAGAGGGAAATAACAAGAAATTATTACATGTTTGCCCATCATAGGGAACTCTAATCCAATCTCTAGAATGGCCTGTCACTTGATTACAAGCTTAGGGAACTAGGCAGAGCTGGCTGAAGTTTGTTGTCATCCAACACAAATTTCCTGGTCTGAATTTAGCACAGACACAGAAAGTGTTTCCATTATGAAAGCAAACACCCACACAACTCAGATTTTTGAGGTTAGTGGTTTTCAATTAACAGTTTGAAAAAAAAGAGACTTCCAAAAAGTATGGAAAACAAGTGGTCCTGGGCAAGGGACTTAATGATTTTTTCTTTTTTTGTCTGGCTGCACAGGAAAAAGAGCAATCCTACCAGTGTGCCTGTAAAAGCATTCTTGTTCTTTGGCTCAGCAATCACTGACAAATTCTATTGCAGCATAAAGAGCAAATTACACGGAGCATGCCAAAGCTATAACCTGCAGATAACTAAGGGGAAGATCACACTGTTGTGATGAAGTAGTGATGTAGGTCATCCACAAAAATGTGGGCTCCATACTTTGCTCCTTCATTTTTGTCCCGTACTTCATACTGGGAGGCTGCCTTCTGCTCTTTGTACTTTGGGCAGGGTTATTTTCTAGGCTCAGGAGTTGTCAGAACATCCTGTTTGACCTAGGATTTTCACCTGATGAAACTCACTTTGATGGTTTTTTATTCATACCTGATGTAAAAGTGCGCAGTATTTGTGCTTTGAGATGATTGCTGTGCCAAAGGAATTGAAAAGGCAGATGAGGCTTTGAGCAAATTGATCTAGTGGAAAGAGTTCCTGCCCATGGGAGGGGACTGAATCCAAATGAACTTTAAGGTTCCTTCTGATTCAGAGAAAGCTCCAGGAAAAACTTGCCAACAAAGTTTTCTAGTTGACAAGCAGGTATTCTTTATTGCGGCGCCGGGATACACGGGGGTAACTCCTCCTAACGCGTGTCCCTGTATTGCTATACAAGCAATCCTTATATAGCTACCGAGCACACATACATATTCATGAGGCTTACATGAATTACATCATTTTCCTGAAAGTTCCCCGCATGTGTACAAAAATGAGGTGGGGGTCTTTCGGGGTCATTTACTTCTTCCAACAATTTTCATCACTGCTGGCAGCCTTTGAAGCATGCACAGTAGATGCTTATACCACCTTAATCGGTTTGTTAACACCACAGACATAACAATCATCCTGTCCTCCTACTTATCAGTTAGTTTAACCGCAGACCATCCTGGGCCCCTGCCTTTCCAGATACTCCCTACCTTTACGTCCTGTTCTTCTAGCCTGTTTTTCTTACACTCATTTTGTACTAATGTCATAAAGGTCTAAACTACGTCAACTACAGCAGTTTATCTTGTACAAGGATTTTCAGCATGTTCTGTAGCTCTACTCTATATTTTATTCTTTGTATATCACGCATCTCAGTAATTTTCCATTACTACTGTTACAAAGCCATCAAACTTAACATTATTTAAAGTTGATTCTAAAGGTTTATATCTTCATTTTGTAAGCCCCCGTACTGTGGTTCTATGGTTCCTTAATGACATACCATTTCTTCCTTTTGGCAAAGCTCAAAATTATCTGGAACAGTCCTTTTGTGCCCTCTAGTGGCATCACAGCTTAGTGACATAGTTACTTGGCACTTCATTAACAAACCACCAAGTTCAAATTCAGTCCGAGGTGTTACCGAATACTTTCTAATTACGGCTCACACATTTTAATTGTATACTTGGAAGCCAGGACAGGAGCACATCAACCAGGTGGGACCACAGGCTGCAAAGCCCTGCATATGGTCCTGACCTCCACAGAGCACTGCAGAAGCAGCAACGGCTCAGCCAGAAACCACTTCAGGTGTTTCTGGTCAAAACATCAGCAGATGCCAGCACTCTCTGTAAATTAGACAGCTTCGTTCTGTTGTTTTGTTTCTTCCTCCCAGGAGAAGAGTATCAGGCTCCCATCTTTAGGTTGGGTCTGATGGACACATCATTAGCATGGATGGGATGTTTTTTTGACACGCACATGCTTCTTGGCCCCATCTCTTCAGATTGTAATCTACCAATCTATAAGTGCCAACACTATCCTTTCAGGGATACCCTTTAGCAGAGGGTGGCAGATGTTTTCTGGAAAGAGGTTGGCATTTCTTTATACCCTTTGAATTAATCTCTTGGTTGTCTGCATTCTCCCTTAAGTGACACAAATATTGGGGCAAGAGGCTGGCTTCCAAACCAGTTCAGTCCCAGCCAAATTTGGTATTTTGCCTCTGGCCTGACTTTTCTGGCTTTTCCCTCTTGCCTGCACATACATAATTCAGATGAGTCACAGTGCTTCAGCTGCTGTCTTCTCCAGGTACTTTCGTGATTGCTCCCTCTGCAGTGAAGCCTGAAACATTTCCATGCAGCTCCAAAGGTGAATTCCTCAGTTGTTCTGGAATATTTTATGCAACCAAAAGGCACTGTCCTTCTCTTATGAGAGCCTTCCCAAGGGAAGGGTAAATAAACCAGCCCAAACACTACTAAATTCTAGCAAAAGCTTTCAAGAATGTACTGCTGGGTGGTTGTTTTTTGGTTGTTTGTTTGTTTTCTCTTTTTTTTTTTCTTTTCAAAAGGTATGGCAGAGCGTGAAAAAGGATCCCAAATCAGTAAATGCCATCTTTAATTGGAAATCTGCAGTCTCCTATAATGAGAGCAATGAACTCTCCCTTACAAGGCAAAATACAATGACTTCTGTGAAATGCCTGCCAGAAAACAGTCTTTATGATGTTTTAACGTTCCCTTCTCCATTAAGATATATATCGTAAGCAGCCTACAACAATGATCCAAGTCATGATGTACTTTTACTAATATCATATGCACACAGAAACACAGTTCCTTTAAGTCAGATGGCAGCTGGGAGAGTTGAAGTGAAAATAAGCTCATTCAGAATCAAGGCATCACCTCGAAATATGGGACTGTTGTCCCCATCCCCGGTGAACAGAACCCACTAGATGGCATCCAAGCCTTGGCTTTGTCCCTGCAGACTGGTGGCAGTTCTGCCCCATGGCTGGCCTGAAAATTTGGAGGCACAAGAAGTGTTTTCAGGGTCTTTCCATTAGTGCCTTCCCCCTGTTTTTATATCTCTTCTTTCCCCCCTCGACGGTTTACCTTTTTTTAATATGTAGTAACAGGTAGGTTTGTTTGTTTGTTTGTTTGTTTGTTTGTTTTTAATAAATTAGCAGTTCTTTTTGTTGTTTAATGCTTAGCTAGAACTTCGTGTCTCCTAGTATAATATAAATTGTTTTATAGAATAAAAAAATGGGTATTTTGAATCCAGACAGCATTAATGCATGCATTTTGCAATTTATCATCTTTAGTAACACCAAGAAGAGCTGTAAGTCAAATGTCTCTGAAAGGTAACTTTGGCTGTTTCATCCTTAACCAAACTCTTAGTCACTGCCTGTTTGCTTCTGCCATGTTTCCAAAAAGATCTTTCATGGGACATTAAACATCTAAACCAAAAGGTTATTCTTTCTTCTGAAAAAGTCCTAAACTTCAATTTTTCAACAGAGAAGTTATTTGTATTTATAAATCATCATAAGTAGTGCCATCCTTCTGTATTAGGAGAATTGCTTTATAATTGCTAGAAGGAATTGGTTTTGGTCTGAAACTTGATTCTCAAGGCTTTAATTGTAAAGCAGTTGCCTTTGACTTCAGTGCAGACACCATTAAACAGGAGTTCCTGCAAATTAATGAGGTGCAGCTCCCTAAACAAAAACATATATTGGGCTGTGAAGTGGAATTTTAATCCCTCAGGTTCTTCAGATTCATTTGTTCTGTCATCTTCTCCCTAGCATCCCCCCCCATCCAGGGCATCCCTCCTAATATCAGTCATTCAAACTCACCCCTGTATATCGATGCCTGCAACCCACCTCTTCCAACACCTCCACAGTTCTCCTTTGCTTTGATTTCCTCCAGCTTTCCACTCTCAGTCTTCTTACCAAAGGTAAGAAAGTGGGCAAAAACTGACAACAGCCTAATTAGCTGGGAAAGGGAAAGCTAAGGCAGAGATGAAAGAACCATCCCATATTTATTTTGGGGATGCTAAACATGATAAATAGATGTCATGATTTAAGCCATATATCACTCTGCCCGCCCACTCATTCCTCCCACCTTCTTCCCCCCCCACTTCAGGGTGCGGGAAATGGGGAGAAGAACCGAAAGAATGTAACTCCCATGAGTTGAGATAAGAACAGTCCAGTAACTGAGGTATAACACAAATCACTGTTGCTACCACCAATAACAACGAGCAGGGAAAAAACAAGGGAAGAGGACACCACTGCTCACCACTAGACAACCGAACTGTGAACTGAACTCTTCCAGGTTCCTGCCCCTAATTTTACATCCTGGGCATGATTTACCGTGGTCAGTTTGGATCAGGTGCCCTGTTTCTGCTTCCTCCCAGCTTCTCCTCCTCCCTGGCAGAGCATGAGACTCAGAAAGTCCTTGGTCAAACCAAAACATTCTAAACCATAATTATAAACACTGGTGTTATCAGTGCTGTTCCCAGGCCAAAAGTCGAAAACACAGCACTGCACCAGCTACTATGAAGGAGGAAAAATTGATGGCTGCTGCTGAACTCAGGACAGCAAGAAACAGCTTTTAATAAACTAATAATCGAAAGGCAACATGTTTGTCAGAGTCAGTTCAGTGACATTTGCTCAAAGCTGTCTCTGCACTCACAACCCCAGAGCTTCAGGGCTAAAATGAGAAGGTTCCTAAGACAGCCCATTCTGTTCAAGTCTTAAATGAGGGGTTAAAATGAGAGGGTTCTCAAGACAGCCCTTTCTGTTCAGGTCAAAACCAATGCTAGCAGACATAGTATGATAGACCAAGACTGTGCGTGGTCATAAGAAAAAGATTGATACTCTGCAGCTATCACCATTTAGTTGAACTTCTGGATTAGTATCAGTGCAGGGTAGGAAAGATATCCAGACTGCTGAAGACACAAGTTTTCCTACTTTACTACCTTTCAGGAAGAAGCTATGTCTTAAAAAATAAGCAAAAAGTTAAATTACAGGTTTGATTAAGTCCACTAAATGCCCATTGTCAGAAGGAGGCAAGATTTAGGAAAAAAGAGATGGGGAACCTCATTCCTTATTTCCGAGGACAAAAGTAACCTACAGGGGAAGCAGATATTGGAAGCAAAGGGGAAGGCCCATCCCTTCAATTTGATTTCACAAATCTAATGAAAAAAGGACATGGAGTTGTTGGAACAAGTCCAAAACAGGTCCACGAGGATGATCAGGGGCTGGAGCATTCCCATATGAAGACAAGCTGAGAAAATTGGGGCTGTTCAGCCTAGAGAAGAGAAGCTGCATGGAGACCTCACAGCAGTCTTCTAGTATCTGAAGGGGGCCTATGAGGATGCTGGTGAGGGACTCTTCATCAGGGACTGTAGTGATAAGAAAAGGGATAATGGGTTAAAACTTAAACAGGGGAAGTTTAGACTGGATATAAGGAAGAAGTTCTTTACTGTGAGGGTGTGAGGCACTGTAAAAGGTTGCCCAAAGAAGTGATAAATGCTCCATTGCTGGTGGTGTTCAAGGCCAGGTTGTACATAGCCTTGAGTGACATGGTTTAGTGTGAGGCATCTCTGCCCATGTCAGAGGAGTTGGAACTAAATGATCTTAAGGTCCTTTCCAACCCTAACTATTCTATGATTCTATGAAAGTTGGGTTTCAGGATCACACAAGCTGCAAACAGGCCTAAAATCACAGGGCATCAACCTGGTAAAACCCCAGGAAGGCAACAGTGTGGAGACCAAGTCCTTAGCAGCATCCTGTCACTCAACAGATCTGCTCCTCAGAGTCTGAGCTACTGGATAATGTCATCTTAGCCTAAAAAACACAGCTTAGAAGAACCAGGGTCACAGCAGATATCAGCCACCCTAGTGCAGGTGGTCTGTACTGCTCTCCATAGGGGCTGTTTTTTCCAAGGAGCAGCACCTAATTCAGAAGCCCCTCCAGATTATCTGCCTGCTTCATTTCCAAGACAAAATAGAGACCCAAGTTACTTTTGGCAGCTTCAGTTTTGACAAAGACATGACATAAGCTACAACTGAGTCAAGAAAACTGCACAGGAAAGTAAGCAGCTCCCACTTGAAGAAAAGAACAGACAAAACCAAGTGAAGATAGTAGTGAGTGGCAGAAAAGGTGTTAGCAAAAGTGACAAGAACTAGCAAAACCACTCTAGAGGTAGAAATTCAGTGTCATTTGCTTGTATGTTTAGATTTACTGCATTCTGCTGACAGAGCTGGAACACAAATGAAGACTAATTGCAGCAGCAAATTACGGAAGACCAAATTCTGACTCATCTTAGTGACAAAAAAAGCTCAGAAAAGCATAGGCTACAGCCCTTCATTGCACTGACATACCACCATTGCACGCTTGACCTTCCCCAAATCCCAGCCTGGTGTTGTGATGAGCCTGGCTCATATGCCTTTGCCACGGTTGCAAGCTCAGAGCTGCTTCAGGAGCAGCTCTGTGCCTCTCCAGTCACAGCCTGAATCCTGCACCACAACCTAAATGACATAGAAACCAGTGCTGCTGCATTTCCAGCTTGCTGGAGCAAATGTTCAAACACTAATAAGTTCCCTTTGAGTGAAAATGAGCAGTTATAGTAAACTCAATTCCCACTGCCAAAAGCAAAATTCCCTCTAATTTCATTTAAAATACCAAATCCTTCCACCCCTCCAGCTGAGCACAAACATCTGGAACTGCTGTGTTTTAGGTTTTGTTTATGTATTTAGTGGATGGCCAGAGGGTTAGAAACTACCAAAGAACTCTAATCTTAGGAGTTTACATTAACTAATTTCCATGGGATGCAAGATTCATTTGCCAAGTTTCAGACACAAGCACAGCTTTTGCAGTTGAGTTGCAACTTCTGGAAAGAATAGTCAATAAACAGTAATACCAGACATGTAATCCTAATTCATCTTCATCTTCAAGTATTATTATACTGGGCTAAGCTGTAACATTTAACCCTGTGTGAATTAAACAGCTTAAACCACTCTGCTGGTCCCAGCCATCTTGGGGGGAGGGAGAGGGTGTGGGGATGGGGAGGATTGATGCGGAAATGGTCTCAGCATGGTTTTCTCTTTGACAACTCTAATTTTACAGGTAACTAGACTTCCATCTGAGGTTTTATAGGAACAACTATCACACTATCACTGGCAAAGATCAATTTAGTTGGTCAGGCTGTTAGAACTCTGAATCTCTAAGATGGCGGACTTCTAAACTGGTGTTTCAGCAACACAGCAGGCAGGATTTGTATAAATACTGCAAGTTTACAACTTGCAGAGTTAATGTATTGGTGTAACAAACATTGGGCTTCAATGCTGCCCACACTTTGGGAACAGAAGTGTTTTTTGGAAGAGAAGGTTAAAGAGGAAGTCACCTCTTAGTATAGGGACCACAGGATCTTAATCTTGGGGAAAAAAGTATCAGAAAAAAATCTGAAGAGAAGACAGATAGACCTGGTTTCTGAAGAGAAGCATATCTACCCAAGTTACTTTTTGTAGAGACAGATTGCAGAATAAGTTTCTTAATGTAGATTAATTAGCCATGTTTGTGTGCCTACTTACACATCTGTGTATATATACAGTCTTTTGGACAATAGACCTACCACTGTCACCTAAACAATAAAAATTCTACAGAAAGAAGGAACAAAGTGTTGTGTTTAAAAGAAAAATAATCAATATCCCTTAATTATCTTTCTAGAGCAACAAAAATATATTCCGCTTTCATCTCCTTACAGCTACTGATAACCAGGATTTCCCAGGGTGATTGTTCCCAACCTGCAGGCCTTGAAATTGCATGCCATTGTTTTAAGTAGTTCATTTGCAGCATCAGCCACTGCTTCCCATTCCTTCCCTTCCCTGGCCCTCCTGCAGGGCCAGAAAGAGGAGGAATATGAACAGCAAACTCCCCATGGTGAATCCAGTTCAGTTACTTATGTATTTTCCTTCCCTTTGGGAGCTGTTCAAAAACCTTTGTGAATTTTAGTTACTGGATATACACTTTCAGTTTTGTCTTTATGTTTGTGTAGCTTCAAGAATTTTCATCAGCTACAAGACTTCCCACTCTGGCAAACCCACACAAGCACAGACACTTGAATCTTGTTGAGAGTTTAATTTCTTCATACAGGATCCATTCATGTGGGCAGGTTTTGTTTTATGCACATTTTACTTCTGTTTTTGAACATCTCATTTTAATCCTCGGAAAAAAAGAAAAATCATCTCACCTCTACACAGAAACATTTGTAGAGATCAACATGTCCATGTTTTCTCCCTCCTTACTATTATAGTTGTGATCTTTCTTTTCCTATAGATTTCTAATATCTGAAATACACTATGCATCTCAAAATTACATTTATTTGGAAAGTTGCAAGTTTTAATTAAAAGTTAGCTTTGGTACACACAAATTGTGCAAAATAATATAGAGGCATGGAAAGAGTTCCACTATGGGAAACATCAGCATTTAAAGTTTCCTGTGTATGTTTAGCTGTTTGATTTTAGATTCTTGGTTGACTTCACTTTCTAAATATAGCATAAACCAAGAAACCCCTCCTCCAAAATGGTGTATAGAACCATGAGAAAAGAGGAGCGTGTAGTTTCCTTTCAGTTGTCTCCTGTTATTATCAGACTATTCAGGAACAGGTAAGGTTCCCAGGCTGGCAGTGAGCATGAATTATATCCTTTAATATTAATGCAACAGTTTTGAGAAAGTAACAAATCTATGATGAAACTACCCAACAAAATATTGTTATAGATCACAATTCACTAAACTTGTACCTGAAAAGCATTAATTCTGTATGCAATCCTTCCTGGTTAAGCATCAGATGTTGCCACCCACCTGCATTTTCAACCACAGTTTGCAAACTGACTTATTTCTGAAGAACTGTTAAAAATAATATCCCTAATGTTATGCATATTAGTCTTCAACCTGGCTGCTGTGAGTATACCGAGAACGAAAATTGATATTTGAGTGCCTTATGGGGTATGGTAGATGATATTGTAAGGGGAAGAAATATGAAAAGAAAATAATACCATTGTTTCCTTAATAGATGCCTATTCTTTACAACATACAGTAGGTTTCCAGGTTTGTGTTATCAATGTTCCCTTATATTTTATGCATAAGTATACACAAAAAAGACTTGCAGTAGTTTTCAAAGTAAAACAAGAAAACTGAGCACTGATTGGTTTAGCGCACTTCTGAAATTTAAGCCTTTAATGAAGGTGGTAGGGGAGGAAAGGCTGTTCATTACAGATCCTCAAGCAAGGCAAGCAGAAAATTCTAATCTGAAGAAAAACAGCTTTTAAGAAAGCCCAGACTTGCAGCATTTTTCTTATAATTGCCAAAAGATTTTTGCATCTCACAAAAGTACAACACAATTGAACGTGAAGTGTAGACTAGTGTAAAATACATAAATCAAGAATTGTTTGCTTACTCCAAGATTTGAGAGCATGAGCTTCAGAAAAAAGCAATAAAAATATGGTTGCTGGTTTTTAACAGCCCTTTCCCCCTTTATTTTAGTCTTTTGTTAATTGATCTTACACCAGTGAACTGATTTCAGCAATAAAAATGCCAGTTTTCACTGCAGGTATAATTCCAATGCTACTCAGGAACTAGATAGGAGACTGCAGAGGAGACAGCATTTCTAAAAACAGTGTGTCATGGTTTAAGTCGTAAATCACTCTGCCTGCCCACTCACTCCTCCCACCTTCTTCTCCCCCACTTTGGGAGGCGGGAAATGGGGAGAAGAACCGAAAGAATGTAACTCCCATGAGTTGAGATAAGAACAGTCCAGTAACTGAGGTATAACACAAATCACTGCTGCTACCACCAGTAACAACAATGAGCAGGGAAAAAAACAAGGGAAGAGGACACCACTGCTCACTGCTCGACGACTGAACCGTGAACTGAACTCTTCCGGGTTCCTGCCCCCAGTTTTACATCCTGGGCATGATGTACTGTGGTATGGAATACCTCTTTTATCAGTTTGGATCAGGTGCCCTGTTTCTGCTTCCTTCCGGCTTCCCCTCTTCCCTGGCAGAGCATGAGACTCAGAAAGTCCTTGGTCAGACCAAAACATTCTAAACTGTAACTATAAACCCTGGTGTTATCTGCACTGTTCCCAGGCCAAAAGTCGAAAACACAGCATTGCACCAGCTACTGCAGATAAAAATGACTGCTGCTGCTGAACCCAGGATAGTCCTACGTATTCAAATTTCTTAAGCTAGTTTTCTTTTTTCATTTGCATATTCAGAGAAAAATGTCACATTATTCAGAAAATATGTATTCAATTTAATTATAAATTCAGTCAATAGCATTTGGTGTTTAATACTACTTCTAACTGGGAAAGTGTTCCTGCTGCTCATCAGTGAAAACTGTTAGTTCTATTTATTTGTCTCAATGCAGTCTGCTGTGGCTTAAAATAGCAGGTTAATTCTTTATTGTGACAGTTTGACAGTGTATGGAGTGAGGCTTGTGCATGATGTAATCAGTTTGTTTCTCAGGTCTGTATCATGGGGAATTTATCTTATTGCACACGATCTTTTCGTCAGAAAAACTGCCAAAAGTTTTGCCTGTTTGTTGCTTTCAGCAGTTCTATCTTCTTCTGTCTTTCATTATCCTCACACCTTCTGACTCACTCAGATTGCGCATAATTCCTGGTTTTCTGTTTAAAAGTAGTTTAACTGCTTAAATAGTTTTGTTTGACAGTATTTGTTATTACTCCTTTTTAATTAAATTAAGTGCCTTAATCATGCACGATTTTTGTAACTTCTTTTCTCGCTTAATTTTTATCATTCTTGCTAGGGCCTATTTACATCATTGATGAGGATTTATTTATGGTCCCCCTCTGCTTCTGTCTGTGCACTCAATATGTTAAATGTTCTTGTTAAGTTAGTTTAGCAGGATAATATTCAAGCTTTCAGATTTAACTGTAGTCTTTTCTCCATCTGGATCTTTATAAATACATAGCCAGATCAATGCCTTTTATTTAATTAATGTGACCATTTTATTCTGCCATTTCTTGGATTTTTTTTCTGAGCATATGTTCTGTGGGAAAGGACAAATTACCCCTCTAGTATTTATACAATATTTGGTATTCTGAGTTTTTAAAAATAAATATGTGCTTGGCATTGCCCACACATAAAAGAGAAATCTGGCACCAAGCACTTGAAGTTTGATTAAATCCATTTTGTATTTCATACTGAAAATGGGGGACAGGAGGAGCTTAAAAATGGAAGTAATACAGTCAGGATATAATACTGAAAATTACTGAGTTAGCAGTGCTGCTCTCAAATGTTACAATATATGGGTTGTGTATTTAAAGTCATAGAATCATAGAATAGTTAGGATTGGAAAGGACCTTAAGATCATCTAGTTCCAGCTCCCCTGCAATGTGCAGGATCATGTTGTTATAGTCTTGAGAGTTTCTAATCATGTAGTTCTGGTTGAAAATCTTGATTACAACCATTAAAATTATGAGTGTAATCCATAGAGTTGTTATATCTCTCTAGCAGAGATAACTGTTGAATCAAAAAGCTGAAATGGATTAATTCTGGTTTTTGTTTTCCTGATTTCACTTTCAAATTTTTCTGGGCATGTAGGAGTAGATGTTTTAATCTACTACAGTGTATGTATACCGTTGTCATAGAATCATAGAATGGTTTGGGTTGAAAGGGACCTTAAAGATCACCTGGTTTTAACACCCCCACCGCCCCCAAATTCCATGGGTAGGGACACCTTCCACTAGATCAGGTTGCTCAAATCCCTGTCCAGCCTGACCTTGAACACTGTCAGGGTTGAGGCAGTCACATCTATCTCTAGATTAATTCCTACTTAATATCTGTAGATGGTAATGAGGATTGCTTTCTTAATTGATTTCCAGCATCTTTGCAATACTTAAAGAAGTGAAGAGCTCCCTTGTAGGAGAGGAAATCCCTGCTTTGTCAGAGGCTGCAGCTCATCGAAATAGCGCATTTCGATATGGCCAGCAAGGTTCAAGACCAGGTGGCAATGCAGATGTTGGCTTGGCTTGGCTTAGGTCATAAAGCAGTCAACTCCTGCAGATAATGGGCCAAGCTCAGAAGAGCTATGGTCTTGTACAGACAAGGAAATTTATTATTAAATTAAATTTCTTGAGTATTTTAAAATTAATTACTTCTTAAAGATAATACAATATTATTTAAAGTTTCAAATTATTCTTTTTCTTCTAATTTCTTTTGCAGAAGCAGAGTCTGAATTCCATAATAAATCTTTATTTTTATAGGATATATCATTTAAATTTGGAATATTGACACAGCAAATATTCTCAACTATAAAACATGAGATCAAAAATATCTATTAAATACCTTGAAAGTTGACAATAGTTTTCATTCCTATTTAACACAGATCACCATATCTCAAAAAAAGTATCAGAAAGAGAACTTCCTGTCTCTCTTTTGTTAGCTTTTAGTCATTTATGCTTCAATTGCCCCCAATAACTGTAATAATAATAAGAAAAAAGAAACAAAACCTCAGTAGAAGAAATGCAGGGGAATAAAGCTGATGCATAGGGAAAAACACATAGAGAATTTTAATACAGACGTGTGTGTGTCTAAAATATTAAGCCAGTGAAATTTTCAGTGGTGTTTTGAAAAGATATGATACAACTGAGAATGGGCCGTCTAATTACTAGTATGGGACTGAATGTTGTTTGGTAGTTCAGGTAGAACAAGTAGCTTCTGAGTAGGGGAAAAATAGCAGTTTTGGTTTTGATCTTTTACCCCTCAAATATGAACAGACAAGTTGCAGTCAAGAAATGTGTTAAGTTTTTGTACTGCTTATCAACACCTGCATTAAAATCAGTGACAGCTTTAATAAACACATTCAGGTGTCTCAGACTAAGAGTTTTCAGTAAGTCATGAGCTTTTTGATAACTAATATGAGAACTAATCATAAGATGAAGATTAGAAGACCATTTACGTGAACTTGCCATGTCTAGCGTAGGAAGTACACTAGAAAGTGCTCCCTTAGGCACTGATGTAGATATTTAGCCTACTGTTTAAATGTCACTGCTTAGCTGATGTTCTTGTTGCTTCCTCTCCTTAAAGGCAGGAGTACTATCTGGTTTTAGCTCTTTAGGAGCAATAATTAACAGAAATTGGTGTGAAATACAACATTCTGCTGCAAGCAATAAAAAGAGGGATTTAACTCTTCTGCCACTTGAATTGCTCACTCTCCAAGCAGTTCCAAAGTTAAAATAATCTCTAATAGGTTAGCACAAGTATCCCTTTCCTGTTAATGCAGACTTTAGCTAAATTTTGTGAATTACCAAGAGGCTGCTGTTGCCATGAAGGAGCACTTTTTCCATTCTCACTCACCTAGCACAGAGCGGAGCCGCAGAGGGGAGCCTTCACTGACAAGCACTTTCAGCCACTCATGCAGGAGGTCATTTAAGACAACTGTGGGCGTCCACACTGGTTTTACCAATGTATGAATATCATACCAAAGTTACTAGAAGGTTTAAACTTTTATATAAGTAAGTTTGAGAACTTCGTATCTTCTGACTGAAGTGCTATGAAGATGTAGTGGATTGCAGCAGCATATTTAAAGACCAGATTAAGACCATTTAAAAGGAAAAATTGTGAATGATGGCTAAGAGCATTTTACACAATGTTCCCAAAGATGTAGTGTCTTTTGCATATCCAAGTTTCTAATCAATCTCTATGTAAAATCTCAGTTTTGTTGTTAGTTTGCTTCTCAGATGTTAACAATGATTTTAATTGAAATTGCAAGTATCTACTTAGAAGCTGCTATATCTACTCCTAGAAAATTACTTGTGTTCCAGCTCTTTGCTATGTTTCGAATGTTTCCAGTCTTAGTTACATAAAAAATGTCTATAGTCTTTTAAAAAATGAAGATAGTTTTTTTTTTGATCACTAACACTTCTCATATACATAGCTTTTGATGAACCAGTGCATTTAATTTAGTGGATTCTTAAAATAGTCTTGCATCATAGGCAGGAAGGAGCAGAACAGACAAATTATGGAAACGAAAGACATATCTAGGCCACGGATTAGACCATCATGCTCATAATTAGCTTTATTGAAAACTGTTGTGAAGGCCTCCTGAAACAGAATACTGACCTATAATGTTTTATTTCTGTCTTGCCCACTGTTCTGACCAAATAAAGGCCACATTAATACATCTACCACTGAAAGTCATTAACAGTGTTTTCACTAAGATCCTCTGTCAAAAGTTTGTTCCATCTCACCCTGAAACTGAGTGATAAATATTCCTTCTTTAAGTGAGACTTCTGCTTCTATATTTTATTTAAAGCCCCTGAAAGAAGAATGAAATTTTTGGCTCAATGAGGGACATGTGTCTCCATGGAAAAAATGTCATTCTATTTCATCAGGCCCCTATTGCTGAGAGGAAATGAATGTGAGCGCTAGAAAATCACCTGCTTTTCAGCAGTCTCAATATGAGTGTGTCTCAGCTAGCAGGGCCATTCATGTGCTTGCTCAAGAGAGTGAGGGAAATTGCTGACTTTACTGAACCCTGTC
>JASSUY010052618.1:0-119976 GCA_032466535.1 Forpus xanthops | reverse complement strand
CTATAGAGAAAGGGAGCAGATCACACTATGAAGAATCATAGAACAATTAAGGTTGGAAAGAACCTTAAGATCATCTAATTCCAACCCCCCTGCCATGGGCAGGGACACCTCACACTAAACCATGTCACCCAAGGCTCTGTCCAACATGACCTTGACCACTGCCAGCGATGGAGCATTCACAAATTCCTTGGGCCTCATTCCAGTGCCTCACCACCCTTACAGTAAAGAATTTCTTCCCTATATCTAATCTAAACTTCCCCTGTTTAAGTTTGAGTCCGTTACCCCTTATCCTATCACTACAGTCCCTAATGAAGAGTCCCTCCCCAGCACCCATGTAGCCCCCCTTCAGATACTGAAAGGCTGCTATGAGGTCTCCACGCAGCCTTCTGCAGGCTGAACCAGTAATAATTTCTCATAGATAAACTTGGGGTCTAATACCTAACTGGGAGCAAGACAGAACAAGAAAGAAACTTAACGGAATCTCTGCACATATGGAAGAGAAGCACTATAGTCTTTTATATGCTTTTATATTTAGCCAGGGTGGGGTGGTGACTGTGTATCTCAAGTTGGGTTTCAGCGGTTTCCATTTACTTCTCTCTTAACCCCAACTATGTACTTCATTTTTCCTGCTTAGCTTCATCTATATTACCTTCCATTTATATAGAAAATCAAGTTCTGTAGGAGTAAGAAATGGTTAACACTGGTGGGTTTTAGTTATCCAACAGGTCTCTCTTGCAATGTACCAGTTATTCCTCCTGAAAGGAGTATATAAATTAAAAGCAGGGACTACAGTTTTTTGAGATCTGCTATATAATTAGACCTCATAGTTAGACAAAAGTTTTGTGCTGTATTCCCTCTCAGCCTGCTAAGAATGCTGTTCCCAAGGTAAGAGGCTGGTTGAAAATATTTTCGTAGTTGTAAATTTCTCTTCATTATTTGTAATACTCAGAAAATGGAAAATAGAACACTTCTCTTGGTATACACTCTTTTATTTGATTAATTTAATGAGGCTTAAAATGAGTGTCATCTCCTTGCTGATCACCTGCCTTTATTAGCATCATTGTTTAGAGGCAACTGCATTCTGTATTGTTATAAAACCACAAAAAAGAAGTAGAATGATATTTAGTGATCCTGAATGCCACATGATTTGGAGATATTTGCAGTAACAAAATCCTCTTTTGTTCAGCATGACACTTTGCACTTGCATTGTTTCCTCAGTCCAAAGAAACAAATTCTTTAAAGCCATCACCAAAGCCACATAAAAGACCTTAGGAGGGAAGTAAGTGGAGAATGATTATTCCCATATTAAGAGATGTGAACATCAGGTGTGTTTAAGGGACTTGGATGTATTTATACTTAACCAGTGAGGCCAGGAATGTGAGCCAGCTGGTGGCTGCTGGGACTCTTCCTCTGCACTGAAGCCAAACCAGGCAAGACTCATTACAGCTACCACACTTGAATTGCCCCGTTTCATCCTAGCTTTAGTGGGCTTTTCCCAAATGCTGGCAGATCCAAACCAGTCTGGCTGCTGCAGCTTTGGTCTCCCTTGGTGTGGTTGAGTGGTGGGCTGACAGGAAAAATTACATTTGCAGTAGCACAGTCAGCCATGAGCAAAACAAGAGTCAGCCGCATCAATCTTGTAAGGTGAGCATGTTTGGAAGAAGTAGCAAGGAGCAGTCAGGGAAAAAGCATATATACCTGAACAGGCTGAAGGGGCTGAAGCAAGAGCTGTTTTACAGACACCTAGCTGAGGTTTAACCAGCTGATACAGTGTGAAATACCTGCTTGAAGCTTTGCCCAGTTACACTTAGCCTGCCGTCAGTGCAGAGGTTAAATCTCTGGGGGAAAGGAGGGAAGTGCCTCTGTACAGGTAGTGATGGCGCCTGCCAGCTGAAGGACCCTCATCATTTGTGTGAATGTACTTAAGTAACAATTCGGTCACAAAAGATGTCGAAATAAGTAAAGGATTATAATTATTAGTGGCATATCGTCATCTCAGGGTGAAGTACAGAGACTGATCCAACAATTCATTACAACTTTCTGTAGTTTCAGCTAAAACACAAACAGCCCCTCACCCAAATAAGAGCAGTTTGAGACATGCAGGATACTCTTGTCTTCATCCTGCCATGAAGCCAGGAGAAGAAGCTGGGTATTTCCATTGCACAAGCTGCAACATGCCTCATGTGGTGGACGTTGATGAGAGATGTCTGATGTCTCTGTGTGTCACTGTCCCTTCTAGCACTGCTTGGAGCATTTCAGCAGTGGCTGAAAGGACTGGTGGACTACCCATCTCCATCCCAGCATCTCTTGCCTCATCCCTGCCTGGCTGGGAAGTTTTCTACTTCCAGAGGCTGCAGCATAGAGCTAAAAGTATAAAGTCTTTGGGAGTTAGAGAAGTGGAAAATACCATTTTAGCAGTCATCTAAATAAACAGATCCTTGTGAGAGTGACTCCTGTGCATGGTTGGTAGTTGGCCTGTTAAATCGGAGAGTTGTTGCCTCCAAAAGGTAGAAAAGGACATGTCAGATCATTAATATTACCTGTTGCTTCTGAGATCAAGATGTGCACACAGAATTGTCCTTGTACTTAGAGATACCTGCATTCCAGAGTAGAATTCCATTCTTGGACCTGAACAGTCCTTAAGTGAAGGATAGGAGAGAAAGATTGATCAAGAATTTGGGTCAAAAACTGTAAAGGAGTTTAATTTTCCAGTCTAAGCGGAAGATGCAGATACTTTCTCCCTAACTGAGCTTGTGGTTTTGCTTTGTTTCCAGTTCCCTTTCCTCAGCACTGCATGCAAGCGGATGCACAAGGATCTGGGTTGGGCAGTGTCTGATTTTTTTTCCATTTCTCTTTTTTCTCTCCTCAGAGATGGTGAAATGTCTTCCAAATGCCAAACCAGCTCCCAAGGCTCAGCTAGTGTGTAGTAAGACAGGAGGCATAGAAAGCTGTTTCCTGTCATGCCCATCCAATACTCTTTTTGTTCCAGGTTTGTACAAAACGCTTGTGCTCCTAAGTCTAGAATGTGACTTGATGATTTTTCTCTGCCAATATGTTTGCAATTCTTACATTCTGTTTTTGTTCTGGACAATTGTAAATGATCAAAACCATCATAGCTTGAGCTGGGCCAGATGAGTAAATCACTAAATAGAAGAGCTGATTACTACTCCCGTTAGAGTTTTTGGCCCTTTGTTGTTTAATCTGAGCTGTCATTGGGAGGGGTGGGGAATTTCTAACAAACCCTGAGATGTGTCTACCTTAGCCAGGATGGTGTGAAAGAAAAAAATTAATATATTGAACTGCTGTGTCGAAAGCAAGACAGAAAAATAATCGACAGTTGATTTCAGTGGATTCCTGCTGATTTTCAGTACCAGGTGTTTCAGCTTGGAGTCAAGTCCCCTGTGCCCATCCAGGCATTTGTTTAAAATGAACTTTGCATCATGGCCTGAAATACCCTGTAATAGTGTGATTGAACAGGATCAGAAACCCATCCCAAAGCAGAGAGCCCCCTGAGAGGAACTCATCTTGGTGAGCACATTCTGAGGCAAGGGCAGGAAAGGACCAGTAGGACACACTGGGAAATTTAATTCTGTGGCTGCCACAGCACATGATCAGGCTCCCGGGCCTGCTAGTGTGGCTTAAAACTTCTATCAGCTCAGCCAAGGGCACGGTAGAGCAAAGAATGACCTAGCAATGCCTTTGAAACAGTCTTACTGTCTCATACAAAATGGATGCAACTAAGTCTGTCTCAGGAGGCTATATGGCAAAAAGAATCTCTCAGGATTATCTGCTGTGGTTGCTGAGTTTTAATACATTTTCCTGATAGTAGTTTAGCTGAGTGTTTTTTTATGGAAGCTCATGCATTTCATCTTCTCCCTGCTTTGTATCATTTGCTCCAGGTAATTTTCACCTACAGTTTTGCAGGGCAGGTGGGGAGGGGGATTGCTACTGCTTTTTCATACATGTTCTGGTTCAGACAAAGGATTATTTTCCACAAGAATGTCTCTACTTTTAGTACTAATAGTCTAAGTATTACTAGTCCTGACATTATGTTGAGGTAGAGCTGTTCACACTTTATATTCAGTTTAGCAGGGATTACTGGAACCATGCATTTATCTGATTTGTATGCACCAATACACAGTTTTATCTGTGCAATATGTAAACCCTGTTATGGTTCTAAGTACGTTATTTTTTGTTTCTGCCAATAAATCCTGTCAGAGTCTGGAGCTAGAACTATTATGAAAGTACATGGTTTATTTTTGAAATTAAAGAGATGATCAAAGCGCAAGGACTCTGCCATGGACAAACAGAAAATATTTTCTACTTGTGCAGCATGGAATTATTTGCAGCTAACCGCATGCCAAATTGTTTATAAAATGTAACATTTCAGTGATGGAAGAAACAGAACTTTAGTCAACAGTGACACACAGACTCTGGCAAGCTATTTCAGACATTTAAAATCCAAGTTCAGCACTTAAAATGCCTCCTTATTTAGCAGTATTAATCAGTTTGTCAGAGATCAGTGCTGGGGGGTGATGAGAGAGCAGATGTTTCGAGAGGCTGTTGCCACACGTGCTGACATTGTGTTCTGCCCTGCAGATTCAGAGAACAGCTACACTCTGAGCTGTGGTGTTCCCGTCCAGCAAGGCAAAGCTCAGCAGAAACGCAATGCAACCCTGCCCAGCTGCGCAGGTAGGTGCTCTCCTGCTCGCCTGGGCCATGGTATCCAGGAGGTAGGCAATGGAGGACCTTCAGACTGTTTGGGAGTTGCAAGACCTACAGCACTCAAGTTACACAGGACCAGAATTAAGGTATCCTGTGTTCCATCATGTGCACACTTGCTTTTCTGCATCCTCTCTTTGAGGGGCAGAGGGTATACAGTTGCCCTACAGTGTGGCATGTGTTGGTAGGTCAGTATAGGAGTGGTGGAGGTTTGAGATGTATTCAGTAGTGACACGTATTTAGAATAATTTACTTTCCATAGTTCAGCAAGGCAATAGCAAGCATATCAAAATGGCATTTCTTCCCAGACTTGGAAGTAAGCCAGAGGGGCCCATCAGTGGCAGAAGAGCAGAAGGCTACTGTGGGTTCCAGCCCTTGTGTGCTATGTTCCTTAGGAACATAGATCCTCCTACTGGGGATTCCCAATAAAACGGTTATGAGACTTTTATGAGCTCATACTGTTTCATTTATCTTGTTCTCAGAAATGGCTGAATTGTTTTTGCAGAGACATTTCAAAATGTGTCTTAAAGCTGATACTCAGCGTAAAATAAAGTTCAGCTCAGAATTCTTGAGGTCTGGCAAAATTAGAAGCAGCTGGAACAGCATCCAGCAGTGGGAAGTGTCATCTCACTTTATGTATCATTACCTGCTGTACTTCTCTTCAATTTGCCAGATCTCTAACCATGTATTTCTTATATATTTGGAATGTGTGAGTACGTGAGAAGGTGCGATGCTGAGGAATGCAGCAACAAGGCAGCAGATGTGTCTGCCTGTGAGATGGGAACATGCTATATCTATAGTCCTACTTTGGCAAAGCCCTCCCAAGGAAAGAGGGACCCACACTGCGGCACTTACCTGTAGCTGCCCCTCCACCTGCTTCAGGTCCCATAGGCAGACCACCATGGCTGGCAGGTGATGGGCCAGGTCCAGCCTTTTCCACCATGGACTCTGTGAGGAAGTCAGCCAGCAGCCACATATCCCAAGTGGTGTGTGGCTGTATAACAGCCTTTAAAGTCACAAGATGTAACTGGCTTGGATTTAAAGCTGAAGCCAGTTGAATAAAGCTTGAAAGCCATAGACCGCAGTCAAATAAAGATGTTTCCTTTGGATGGTTTTCAACTGCCAACAGTGTAGCTCCACTAAATTAATCTTATTGCTGGTTGGCATTAGCAAGAGCAGAACTACAGCCAAGTTACATGGGAAGTCACAGACAGAGTCAGAAAAAAAGGAAAGGCAGGAATTCTTCTTTTTTATGGTAAGAGAATTCCACAAAGATATGCAGGCCTGCTGGAGGGGAGGCCTATGTGCAGAGCTTGTGTGACACCAGCAAGTTCATTGATCTTCACAGCCTCAAGAATAAGTGCTTATGCAAAAAAAAATGAACTTACGGAGATTGATCTTCTTGTACAAAGTGTGTAACTCTTGGGCTGTGTCTTTTTTTTTTCACCAGGAGATTCTGAGTCTGTTTTTAAAAAGGAGTTTCAGACTTCATTTCATCTGCACCCCAAATGATAACTTTTTTATTTTACATCAACAGATTCATTAGCCCCTCCAATCAAGCAGAAAGCTCGTTTTAAAATTAAGGATGCAAAGTGCCATTTACGGCCTCGCAGCAAAGAAAAAACAAAAGATTCTGGGAAGCAAGCTGGTTTAGGTATGTGGCTTCTTCTAATATAGGGATGCTGGGAGTGGACTCTTCATTAGGGACTGTAGTGATAGGACAAGGGGTAACGGATTCAAACTTAAACAGGGGAAGTTTAGATTGAATATGAGGAAGAAATTCTTTACTGTAAGGGTGGTGAGGCACTGGAATGGGTTGCCCAGGGAAGTTGTGAATGCTCCATCACTGGTGGTGTTCAAGGCTGTGTTGGACATAGCCTTGGGTGATATGGTTTAGAGTGAGGTGTCCCTGGGCATGGCAGGGGGGTTGGAACTAGATGATCTTGAGGTCCTTTCCAACCCTAACTATTATATGATTCTATGACTAATTCACATATGGAAAATTGAATCTGAGCATAAGTGCAAGGCGGGTATTGTATCTCTTTGCAATTTACAGACACAAATACCCCTACTTTCTTTCCTCTCTTGGTCACTCTTGCCTTGGTGAGGACTGCAGCATTAACTGTTCATGCTCAAGAGCTGTTCATCCCTTGAACAGGTAATTTTGCAAGACTTTCTAGGGCAAGAGAGAGGATAAAATCTCGCAGAGAGAGCATGATCTAAGACCCAACTCATGATGAGTTATTTCAATATCAAGATACTCACTATATCATTCTTCATGCTGGGCTTTGCCAGAACTAACATACACCTCTGCCTTAAATACATTGACTTGTCCACTATAAGCTTTTGACTGCTCCTGCCTTATGTGGTTTGACATGGCTTGCTAATTGCTAATCCAGTCCAACACATGGCTGGGCTTCCCTGACCTCTCCTGTGGTCCTAATATAATGATCTGACTAGTTCCCAGCAATATGTGATTGGCACTCTCAATTTCTGTGGGTCACTGGAAGAATCCTCTTAATAGAAACTCAAACCTTGGGGTTTCTCAAACTCTGACTGGATAAAGCTGAGCTGAAAATTGTTCTTTTTATTATTATTATTGTTGTTGTGTTTTTGTTTTCTTTTCCCATGGAAAATATTGAGATTTCACCAAACAATAAAAATGTTTGGCCAAGAGCCCTCCATTTCAGTTCAGAAATGTTCCCCTGTGGGAGTTGTAGCTGGTATGCTTTGTGTCCCTGAACTTCCCTCTGAGCTTACATTCCTGGCTTGCCCACATCTCTCATGGTGCAGCATGGTCCCTTCTCACACTGAGACAATGCCACGCACCATGGAAGTTTTATCACCATGGTGCTTTGTGAGAAACGCACTCCACGTGGCAAGTCCAGCGGCTAGAGCAGGATGGAGCCACAGAGCTTTGCAGTCACAGCCTCTAGTAGACACTGTCTGAAGATTTTCCAGATGAATCTCCAGGCCTCCTGCCACACTCTGAAGCCTTGTTGAGAGATGGGTCATAACACAAAACAATTTTGCTTTTATTGAAAAGCAAACTTTCCACTGAAAAATATTCTGATGGAAAATTGCAAGCAGCCCCAGAGGAAGTTCTTTCCAATGCCCTTTGCATTGTAGTTTACCAACTTAATCTCACTTCTGATGGATTTTTCTGTTGTCTTTTCCTTAATCTCTGACAATGGACAGAGAGGTCCTTTTCATACAAATTTGGGACTGGGATAAGCTGACATATATTACTAACAGCGTATGGAAGGGTTTGTAACTTTCCAACCAGAGAGATTTACTAGGTGAGCTTTCCTAAGTCCCTGAAGAGAGGAACATATTTCCCTGTGTTTTGTATGTATTAACAATGAAACAAAAATCCTTTCAGATCTAAATCCAGCAAATAAAGATCGTCTCGCTTTTCTTTTTTTTTTTTTTGTTTCTTTGCAAAGGGTTTTGAACCTCAGTATCCCATTCAACTTGTTTGTTTATCTCTTTCTTTCAAATTCATTTCAGACTAGTGAAAGGTGCCACTACCTGAGCTAGAGTTCTCACTCTTTTTATTTTTTTAAACAGAAGGAAGAGAAAATCACATGCTGAAGCTGAAGACCCCAACTGACTGGACATCACGCATGCTTTCAAAACATTTACTTTTACAGTTAGCATAGAATCATAGAATAGTTAGGGTTGAAAAGGATCTTAAGATCATCTAGTTCCAACCTCCCTGCCAGAGGCAGAGACACCTCACACTAAACCATGTCACGCAAGGCTTTGTCCAACCCGACCTTGAACACCACCAGGAATGGAGCATTCACAACTTCCCTGGGCAACACATTCCAGTGCCTCACCACCCTTACAGTAAAGAATTTCTTCCTCATATTCAATCTAAACTTCCCCTGTTTAAGTTTGAATCCGTTACCCCTTGTCCTCTCACTACTTAACTATTTTAGTGAGCTAATTCACTTGGGCTAGTAAGATCTTCCTTCTTCCCAGACTACCAAGCTTCAGATTCCATTTACTCTTCAATGTTTCTAAGCAGAGATGTATCAAAAGGGGTGACCCAGTGGTTAAGAACAGAGTATCCTTTAGCAGAGTGCTGAGCTACGTGGCATCCCACAGACTTTTCTTTCTGGTTTTTATTTTAATCTTTTTCTTCCTTAAATGCCTAACGTGTATATATTCTTTTGTCTGAAGTGATGCTGCAGCAGCTGCTGCTAATTACCCAGTGGCATTTTTGCTGTGGATGTGCTCTAGATCAGCTGCATTTCAGCATGGAAAAGGGGTAGGGGGCATATATTTATATACTTGCAAGTGGAAAAATGCAGTAGACAGCATATTCTGTTCCAGGCTAGCTGAACTGTTCACCTCCAGATCCCAGGTTCCCCCATTAAAACCTACCCCCTGCCCCAGGGAACAGCCTGGCAAGCTCTTCTGATCCAGCAGCACTGGCAGCTGTTTGGCAGCTTCTGAAGTGGATCCAATCTGCTCTGAGTTTGCTACACTTTCATTTTGTCTACATCTTCCAAACAAATAACCGAGTCCAGAATCCCAAGCTGTGTTTTGCAGTGGAAATGCTTCAACATCTGGGAATTGCTTCTGCTGCATGATAGATATAGAGCACTGTTAACTGTTTAAAGGGTCAGTGAAGAAGGGAAGGCAGTTCCATCTTTATGCCCTAAATACTTGCGTTCAGGGCTTCCTAATGAATGCCATGTGGTTAGGGAACCTGGTGAAACTGAGGGAGCCTGAGGATGTCTGTCTCTCTAAGTCAGTGCCCTCAACATTCTTTTTCTGTTAACTTCCCATCTCTACCATGAACCTTCATTTACTATCAGAACTTTTAATTGGAAATATTATGTCTTAACTGTTCAGCACAGTTCCACTGAATAACTGTGAGTTGTATTGCACAGCTTTGTGGACAATCAACACAAACTGGGAGTTATCTTGGTTTTCAGATAGACATAACTTCTCATGCTTAACACCACTGGACTTGGTGTGAGGAGCAGCAAAAAGGAGAACTCCACAGTATTCAAGAACAGACCACTTAGTGATGTACATGGATGCCTTTCTGTACCTGACATTCCTGTATAACCCAAGGCAAGACAGTCAATCAAACAACAGCTGATGCAAGCCTTCACTTAAATCTGGAAAAATGTGGGGGAAATATGGCTGTAGGAAGGCCAGTTTTTCATTCTAGTTTGTGCAGTTCTTGAGAATTGCGATAATGATGAGAGAATAAATTCTTATCTTCCGTCCAGAGGTCTCAGAACATCCACATGATTGGACTTCATGGATTCGCTGGATTATATTACAAGGTATATGTGAATGGACAGTCTCAAAACTTTTCCAAGCAAATATGATTGCCTTATTTTACAGCTGGACTATGGCAATGAGAAGAGACAGGACATCCTGCCCCTATCCACGTAAGAAATCAGCAGTAACACCAGGCATGGAATCCCTGCCTTCGCTTTATTCTTACTACTGCTCCTCCAGCTCCATCCCTCCTTAGCAGAACACTCCTTTCTAAAATGTGATTAAAAGAAAGAAGGTTAATTTTTTGTTGCAACTGCTCTTTAGAATTTTTTTTCTCCTCATCAGAAATCCGAACAAGACAGTTAAAAAACAAATCCATCGATATTTTTGCTTTATTAAATTACATGTCTTGCTCACAGAGCTAGTCACAGTTTATTTAATCTCCCATTCCTTCCTTATGTTACTTCAGGGAAGCAGCAGAGGGACTGATCCAAAGTCACATAATTCCCTCAGGAAGGCATGCCAGTTCAGCGTGTGTGTATCTTTAAACCAAAATTTGCCCAAATACAGAAGGATGACAGATCAGCTAAATGCAATATCTTTACTTCTTCTGCCAGATGAAGCTTTCCAGCTGCTCTGAATCAGGTCAGTGATTTGCCAAAGGTCAAAAGCTGAGTCAGGACCTTGGAAAACCCACAATACTGCTGGCTCCCAGCTCAGTTTAGACCATACAAGCCCTTCAGGTCAAACCCCTCCTCACTTCCATCAATCTCTCCTCTCCCAGAACAAATGGCTTTCTTCTTGGAAGAGGTAATAACATTTCCAAGCCCCTAGCTGAGCAGGATAGGCACAGCTGCACTGGAACACACCTGCATTTTTTCTAGCCAAGTACCTCACAAGTATCTTGAGAATGGTTGATGTCAGGTAAGTTCAGAAGAAAAGAAATACCTTAGCCAGCTCATTTGTAAGACACCTAATCCCTACTGTATAAACAGCTTGATTCCCCTTTCATTCACAGCTCAACCCAGAGCACTGTCCTACCCCAAGCTACATCCAACTCCCCAGAAATTCCTTCTGGCTCATAATTGCAACTCTTCTCTCATGAGTGAGGCCTCGGTCATATTTACATCCTTTTTTGGGTATACCCCTCTCCCTCCACCCTTGCTGTAGGTCTACCCTCATCGCAGTGTAGGGCATCCTGCAGCTCCACCACAGTTCTGGCCTAAGCTATAATTGCAGCTGGTGATGGGATGGCACTGGCCTGCAGCCCAAGGACTGACAGAATTTAGATGGGACTCATCCGACATGGTGCTGACAGCCCCATCTCAATTAATCATGTTAAGTGTTCTCTACAGCCCATTGGGATGTACTCAGCAGAGTCAGTGGAGACTTGGGCATGGATCACCACTTCCAAAAGTAACTCTTCACATTGATGCAGATGAATTGTATCTGAAAGTGCCCACTTCTCCTCCCTAGATACCTGAAACAAAGTTAGGTAAGTCCTTTATTGCATCTGAGTGAACCAAGCAATGGGCAGATTTTGTTCCCATGAAAAATCCTCTTCTTCTCTGCATTCACTTCTTCATTACATCAGAACAATGAAGACTAAGATTTTCTCTATCTTATGCTGAGTTCAGTAAACACACGTTCCTAATTCTCAGCTCACAGTCACTGCTGCATTTATTCGCAGAACAACTACCATTTGATCTTAATTTTCTTCATGTAGAAGGCTGTTATTCCAGAACCTGTGTAAGTCATCTCAAGTACAGAGGTGGGACCACCCCTCTCAGCAGCACACTTGCCATTAAATTGGATTGTCCCAGACAAATCCTACCTAAGTAACCCAGGGCTCAGTCACAGTTTCTTTGAAACCCTGATAAAAGGAGGAATAAGAACTTAAGGAAGCCCCAGCCAAGCTCAAGGGGTATGTTATGGTGATGATTCAGCAGGAGACACCAAGACATCAAGAGTCATCGAATGGGTTGGAAGGGACCTTCAAAGGTCATCTAGTCCAACCTACCTGCAATGAGCAATGACCTAGTTGGACATCTCCAACTAGATCAGGTTGCCCAGAATGACATCCAGCCTGGCCTTAAATGTCTCCAGGGCTGACACATCTATCATCTCTCTGGGCAACCTGTTCCAGTATTTTTACTACTCTCATGGTGAAGAATTTTTTCCCCACATCCAGTCCTTGCTCTGTCTTGGGTTCAGCAGTAGCAGACATTTTTCTCCTTCTTAGTAGCTACTGCAGTGATGTGGTTTTGACTTTCAGCCTAGGAACAGCACTGATAACACTGATGTTTTTAGCTACTGCTTAGTAATGTTTACGGTGACCAAGGACTTTCTGAGCCTCATGCTCTGCCAAGGAGGAGGGGAAGCTGGGAGGAAGCAGAGACAGGACAGTTGACCCAGGCTCACCAAAGAGGTATTCCATACCACAGCGCGTCATGCCCTCTATATAAACTGGGGGCAGTTACCTGGATGGGTTAGATCACTGCCAGGTTGTGCTCGGTATTGGTCAGCAAATGGTGAGCAGTTGTATTCTCTTCCCTTGTTGTTTCCCTTATCATTACTATTATTGGTAGTAGCAGCAGTGGTTTGTGTTATATCTTAGTTACTCGATTGTTCTTATCTCAACCTATGTGAGTTACATTCTCTTGATTCTCCTCCCCATCCCTCTGGGAGTGAGAGGAGAAAAGGGAAGGGGGGGAGGTGAGTGAGCGAGCTACGTGGCTGACTGCACTTAGACCACAACATACTCTCAAATAGCTATCATCTGATTGTGAAACATTTTGATAGGGAAGCGTGACATAAAACAGAGGACAAAGGAGGGAAAGTGAACAACCTATGCCATAAAATATGTTGGGTCTGTGTTGTGCCAAGTCATTGGAGAACGATTTGGCTTGGACTTGGTTTTGGGAGCTTTTGCATTTTTTAAATAATTGCATACACAATTACTCCTCAATGGACACATTTGTACCCATGACTGGTTACTGCAAAGTCTTTGGGATGATCAGATCAGAGAGTGGTGCCTCTTGAACAAAGAAATTCATAAAGGAAGACCTGAACACTACTTAGCTACTTTAGCGTATTAAGAATTATCTTTCCTGCTTCTTCATTGGCATTCCCTACAAAGCTCTCAGAACATCTGACGAAGTTGATCAGAAGTGTTATTGTCAGGGAAGAATCTCAGTGGGGAAACTGAGGCAGAGGTGCACACTCTACCCTGCAGGTTGGTATCAGAAGCTTGGAAGAGACTCCAGCTCCTCCCACCTTTGTGGGTAGGGATAGCCAATATTTCCTCAGAGTTTCCTCCATGGCATGCCTCCAAATAGACCCTCATAGCAAAGCTGGATTCATAACCCAAAATAAGTGCCGATAACCTCAATGGAGTCTGTAATTATTCTCTTTGCTGTCTGGCTGCCCTCTCCCCTGCCTTCCCTCCGGGCCTGGACACCTGTGCTGCACCATGATTGCCTCCTCATTTATAGCAAACAAGTCTGGATTCTCTCACTATATATTTTTAAGATATTTAGGAAAAAAATCTGTTTTCTTTTTTCTCCTTTTTTTTTTTGCCTTGGCATGTGTTTTTAATTGGATCCGCTGCCGTTCTCCTGCTTGTTAATGCTTTTCTTCAGGGAAGTGCAAGTTTTTAACAGCCCTGCAAATACTCACTCCTCTTTGCAAAGCCAAGTCCATTTCTTGGGGATAACCTGGCTCTGTCCTACTAGTAAGTTATACAATAAATGCTTTGCTTCCAGATCAGCCTACTACTGTTCAAATCCATACTGTTCAGGCATCATTTGCACACCTGCAGGAGTGTGGAGGAAAGTCACGCTTGGCAGTTGGCCTCTTCAGGAAGGCTAGATGCTTTCCCTGGGGGAAATCACCCTTCCATCCCAACAGCACTGACATTCAGAGATGCCTCCCATTGGTGCTCCGTTCTCCTTTCATATCCCCCTGCTATGCCTTTTCTCCAGCGCCTCAAACCTGAAGCCAGGCACTAATGTCAAGGATTTAATCTTTTTCAGTTTCTCTCCAGTACCGTTGGATTCGAGGAACATTCCTGTGGTTCTTGCCAGGCTCCTTTCCAGGGGAAAAGATTCAGGTGGCTTCATTCCCTTTGTCTTTGCCAAACATTTACATTCCTGCTGACGCCGCAGGGTAGCAATGTCACAGACGGGAGCACTGGCAGGAGAGCCTGTCCTCTTCTCCCTGGCTGTAGTTACATGGCACAGGGCATAGATCAAATGAGAAAGGACTGATTTGCATGGCCTCCGCTATGACACCCAGCAAGAACATTTCTTACTGATGACTGCATGCTAATTAGCAACACTGCTCAGCTCAAAGGTAGAGAATTCTTTGACTCATTAACAATGGCAGTGGTTAACTGAATTTCCCCATCTGTCTTCTGGTCAGAGCTTTGGGGTCTTTCCTTCAATACAAATTGCACTGAAGGCACTTAAGGACAAATTGAGGGGCTCTATCCATATTGCTCTGAGAAAGAGTTGCTGGAGAAGCACACACAGGACATTCCACCTCACATCCCTCCTCAGGAGGTCTCCCTTAGATAACTATGTTCTTACCACAGGAACAGAAAGGCAAATTTCTGCCCAGATCCGCTAGTACCAAAGATGAACTTGTCTAGGGAGCTGTGATGTCTTTGCATTTTGCAGTTTGGTGGCAGAGGTCCAAGCTGGACATCTTTCAATTTTCAAAAGCAGGCTTGATGGTCTTATCCAGACTTCTGAACTAACCCACTGACACACATATGATGATTTAAGGCACAGTAGGGTGGGAGATAGTAATCCAGAAAGAAAAAAAAAAGAATCACAGGTTATATGTGTGATCGGTAACCTCAGGAGCTTTCTATCCATTGCAAACAGGTCTGCAAGGAGTACTTCCAGGCCTCCATAACCTTGCCTTGCCTGTCAGATCAAGAAAAAGTGCTTGCTATGACACCACAAACCATATTTCTCAGGCTGAGATGTGCCAGAATTTCAAACAGATGTGGCAGTGCAAACAAGCAGCCCCCTTGGGACCGTGCCAGGAGGTTCAGACAATGCAACAGCATCCGAACATGGTTAGAAGCCATTCAGAGCCAGCCCAGCAATAATGGCCTGTACATGTACTTTCTGGCCTGCCTTGCAGCCGAGCCCAGAGCAACTCAGCAAACAGTGGTACTGGAAAGCCTTGAAAGAAAGTTGCTGAGTTGGGAATTCTGCTGAAATAGCACCTGTATTTTTATTTTTTTTTAATCTGCCTTCTTTTCTTTCTCCCTCTCCTTTTTCTTTTTTCTCCCCTTTTTTTTTTTTTTTTTTTTTCTTTTAGGGCCACATTTATAGCTCTTTCACTGCTTGGAAAAGCTAATCCCAGGCCTGTTTGGCATTTGCTCTTGGCCTGAGCCTTCACATGAAGATCTTCTGTAAATAGGCTAATGCTGGTTTCATTTCCACTCTAAAAGCAAGAAGGGATCCTTCTGTTTCACTAATGCTTTCTTCTCCGGCTGTAATGGAGAGGGCTGGAGAGGGGCAGATGGGGGTGTTTGGCTGGAAACACCACCAGCCAGATTGGAGAGGCTCTGCGGGAACAGGTTGACTTTGTCAAACCGTTTGCCTGAAAGCAAGGTTTCCCAGGGAAATGTGCCAGCTCATCTTTCACGTTGAAAGGTCAGAAACCCACTTCCAGTGAATTTGGACATTTTGAGGTTTCAGTCAAAGGTGAATGAATTATTTTTATTAGAAGTGGGTTTTTCAAAGGGAGGGAATTTCACTACTTAGACTAACGAGAAGAGTTTAAAAAACAGATGCACTTTCAGGCTCACCAGCTCTTCATCAGGTCTGAAACTGGAGTGCACCATTTTCAGCTGCACACAGGTGGGAAACACTTGCTTTTGGCTTAACATCTCCATGTCAGCACATCTCCATGTCAGCTGCTTAGACAAAAGAATAATCAGCCTCTGGGGAATGAGAGGAAAAGATATTAGCAAAGAGAGAGGGGTCAAGGCAACAGTGTGAGACAAAGAGAGGTACAGGTAGCTGAAGCTGGTGTGTCTCTGTTGAATCCATACTTTTTACCTCTGGTTTTAGTATCCTTTTTTTTTTTTTTTAACCATTCTTTTGCTCTTTTAGCAATTCTGGAACATTCCCGGTTCCGGTACAGGAACACTGGGCTTTAGCTCCTTATCCTACACCAGGATTAAAGAGCAACAAATCTGCTGTTCTGGGAGAAGGCAGGAAAATGCTGGCATAAGAACAGACACTAGAGAATATTTTTTATCCTTTCTCTGAAGGCTAGGGAAGCCTGTGTAACCCCCAGAATAGGTGTTAGAGCAACTAGAGCTACCCTCAGTTTTATTCCAGCTACTAGTGGTTTGCTATAAGTTACATTAAACTGAATTAGTTGATACGTGGAAATCTCCTGGTCCTGATTTTTATCCAACCCCAGCCTTTGTCTTACCTTCTGGGGAGCCTGATAGCAGGAGGACAAATTCAGCTTTACTGAAACATCACTTGAGTGAGCAACTTCTGTGAGAAAGTGAAAAACAACTGTTTGGAATGGCTTAGTTCAGCTACTGGTGGTGCACAGACAAAACAGACACCTGTATTTGAATAGAATGGGAATTGAATGCCTAGGGAGAGCAGGCAAAGAAAGACTGATTACTGTCAGGCATTTGGGTACCCAGGCAATTCTGGACACTGTGCTCCCTCCTGAATTCCCAGGAGTAGATGTGCTAATGCACTCCCTAGATCTCTGCTTATTTTGTTGGGAGAGAATTCATGAGAACAAATCATGGATTACAGACCTGTTCTCTGCTTTTTTTCCAGGTGTGTGGGCAGCTGAAGACATGACAAAGGAGGAAGGAATGGTGCATGGTTGTGGGAAACCAGCTTGCAAACAGGAGGGTTGGTGTGAGGAAGCTTGAAAGAACTGCTTGGAAGCAGAGTGGTATTCTTTCACGTTATGTGCGCTTTCCATGAGAAGTTCCTTTGCCACTGAATGCTGAGGATGCCAGAAGCAGGAAAGAGGGGGATTCACTGAGGATGGTGCCTATTAAATACAACACTCTACAGGGCAGCCTTCACAGCCAGTTCTTTAAGGAGCTGATTAATAGGAGTTGGGAGGTCCCAGCTAGAGAATGGTTAGCACTGCAACTTTCTTTTTTCTGTTCTTTCCCTGGGCAATTTGCCACTGACCATGGTAGAAGAGGCTGCTCAGCTGGGTGGATGTTCAGTCTGACATTTGCAGAGGACATTTGACAAAGCACTTGGGAACTGGAGTGCCACCAGCACAGGCAAATGGGGAAGCAAAATGATTGCAGTGAGTTGCATTAAGCCAAAGGAATGCCTTTCTGCAATGAATCTGAACCCTCTCAGGAATAAACTTACCAAAATGAGAATGAGAACACAGAGGAAACTCAAGCTGGAACCATCTAGTGCTGTCTGACCCTGGTGAGCACAGAGATTTCACTAGCAAGAACAGGAGACAGTGAGTGACAGGTCTCACAAAGAGCAGTCTGAAATTCACTCCCAGGAAACGAATATCATGTTTACTAGCGCTGTCACCACCCAATGCCCAGCTCTGCACACCTGCAGATGACTTTCTACTGAATTTTATTGCAGTCCCTCTCTCCTCCTTTAGCTGAGCAAGAATGAAATTTATATATTTATCTATCTATTTTTTTACTTACTTCACATAATAGAATTCCTCCCTTGCCACCCTGGCAGGGTTTCAGCAAGCAGGAGGATGTGTGGGAGCGGAGGCTCCTGAATGGTTGCACACAACTTTCTGCCTCCTTCCTGGCACAGAAGAACGGTTTCCCAGTACTGGGTTTCCATATTGCTCTGCTGGGAGAAACAGAGCCAGGCATGCTCTCTCTGGGCCTGATCTTATCTAAAAACGCTCCCATCGCTTGCTGTATTGCGTAGGTATGGGATGGCTGTGGAGAACCCTATCTTGGCAGTCTTCAGCAAGCTGGATGGGAGCTCTGATTTTCACATACCCTGCAGCACATTTTGTCTCTTTTACATCTCAACTTTTTTTCTCCCTTTGATCTAAGAGAGACAGAGCTTCCTCCTTTATTCCCTTGTTAGGTTTCAGGCCCTGAAGGATTTATGATCATTGAGTCATGATCATACAGAATCTGATTCAAAGTCAGAGAGACCTCTTCTTCTATCTGCCCTCCCCAAGAAATGAATTTCTAACCTGAACCTAACACGAGAGAGGAAAAATGACACAATCAGTATCAGGACAGAATCTGAAATTACCTGGTAGGGAAAAAGATAATTTTTGTGAGAATAACCTATTGGCCTCTAACTCCAAAAGGCAATTAGTCACCAGCTACCCATGGTGTACTGGACTCAGCTGGATCATAATATACCTCTGCCTTTACCAAAGTGAAACCACTGATATTTCTAAATCTGAGCTCCAGCTAGTAATGAGCCTGAGTCAATTTTGCAGGAGTATTCAACCTGGGAAACCTTTATCTAAAGTCATATACTTCTTCCTTTGAGATTAAGCAATTAGGACATGGCAGTTAAAATGGATTTACCCTGCTCTCTTTTGTTTTCTCATGACAAAAGGCAGTTACCAGCAGTGTCACTCAGGAAAGCCAGGGGTCTGGAAAAAACAGAAAAGTGCAAAGGTGCCTGAGACATATGTTCTTCCTATGTGTGCTCTTTTTGTCCTTCATTCAGATTTCTTCTGCCTCCTTCTGCTGTTGTATGCTGCATTCTCACCTGTGAGGTACATCACTGAACATAGCAAACAGTATCTGGCAAGGCACTGTTGGTGCAGCCAGGCAATCACTGGTCATTTCTGAATAAGGGTCTTGTGGCTCAGCTGAGGCAATGGCAGCTTTCAGCCATGATCATGCCCTTTCTTAGCAAACCTACCTTCTGAATAGCAAATTGGCAGACATGACAGGTTGGCTGGACCTCAGGCCTTCCTGGATCCCTTCCCTAACTTCTCATCATGCATGTTTTATATTACTGCTTAAATCAAAGATGTCAGTGATTTAGGCCAAATGGTTTTGCTGAGAGATAACCTCATACTTTTTCTCTGGCATCCTTCCTTGTGCGGATCCCAGCATTGAAGGCCTGGGGATCATGAGGGGACTGCCTTTCTGTGCATAGAGGATGGCCCACTTCTTTGGAGGATGAGAACGTTTCATCCAACATTTCCTGCTATAGGAAGGACGTGGTACAAGAATTACATGCCAGATGTCTCCTTTTTTTTCTCTGACACGTTGCAAGTTGTAGCTGTTTGCTTGTATGCTTTTGTTTATTTGTTTGTTCTTTTGCAAAAGAGTCACATTTGTTCCAGAGGCTTGGTAAGAGTTCAGGGCAGGTGTATGCAATGATGTGGAAGAAGTATGGACCATTACAAGTGCAAATTTTGTTTTGCAAGGTTTGGCTTCGGTGACCCAGCTGCTCTGGTGTTCATCTCCCTGGGTATGAGGTCACCTCCTGCTGATGCAGAATGCACCATAACCCTGTCAGTGGTCTATAAATGTGAACTGAAGGACACTTCCAGAGTCTTTGCAGACTAGAAGGAGTGTTTTAGAGAACTGCTCAGCTCCCTTAAACTTGGACCATAGGACCTCAAAATGAGGGAGAAGGTATCTAATATCTGCAGCCAAACTCTTCAGGAAAGGGGAAATTCCTCTACAAGCATAGTGAATATTAATGTATAGTCCTTCTTCTATGACAGCGTGTCCCATTAGGGACCCTACCTACTCCATTGGTGATATTTGATTGCAGAACAATAGCCTCTCCTGGTTTGAAAGGTGTTTCATTGATTATTTGCAGTACTGAATTCCCTAGACTGGATAGAAAGGGAAAGGCATTTCTTTCCCTATCACCTTTAATTGCATTGCACCTCTTCCCCATTTCCTGGCCACAGAAATGCTCTAACAAGATGCCTCTGGTGGGATGGTTGGCATGGTGGATTAGTAATCCATCCTGCTCCAGTTTCAAGCAGGGGATAGCTGAGAAGGATCTGGAGGGGATTAATCTAGTTGTACCTTCACCCTTAGTCCCATGGATAAATTTAAAGTGTCTAAATCAGGTACTTGCTTTGAAACAGCTCTGTCTTATTTTCAACTTTGCCCAACAAGTTCTCAGTAGGGGCTTATTTCTGCTTACCCTTAGCCTGCCCTTCTGTAGCTACTTGTCTCTCCCAAGCTCCTTCTCTTTTCTCTCCCTTCTTACATGTCTCTCTGTTTCAGCCTCTTCCGTTCAGCTGGAATTTTGCTAGGCCTAAGAGGCCTTTTTATAAAAGCCCAATAAAATATGATCGCAGCTTTATAAAGTGCACGAACATGAAAAAATCAACACTATAAACACTACTCCAGCCAAAAAAGCTCAGCATACAGACCAATGTTCTAGGCCATGAGTGATGCTCCTGGAGTTAAGTCTAAGGGGCATGAACCACTTTTATTTCTAGCCTTGGCAAATTCTTCAATCTCAGCACCTCAGTAGTGATCTCCACGTCCCTTCCATAGGGGATGTTTCCCCCAGCCCCTAACTTGGCTATAGTGCAGCTCTGTTATTCTCCAGACTTCTATCCTAATCAGTTCCTGCCAGGGATTTGTGTCCAGATCAATCTTTTCTTGCTTTTCTTTTTTGGTTTTTTTTTTCTTCCATCCTAAGGTCTGAACATCTGCATCTCATTCTAAGGAGCAAAGAAGTCCCCAGTGGGTGGGAAGGATGTCTCCTTGTTGTGATCTAACTTACTGTTGCCTTTTGACACCTGATTGCTTCTCTTCCGCTCTCTAAATGCTGACTCCCAATGGACCTAGCCTTGTGCTGCCATTCATGTCTTGTTCTTGCACCATTTTACAAACTAGACAACACAGACTTCAAATTTACCATACAGCTTTAAAAAATAAAACAAAACAAAACAAAACAAAAAAGAACAGCAACAAAAAAAAAAATTAATAAAAAAAACAAACAAATATAGATATGTCAGTATAGTTCTCAGTTAAATCCTTAATTCCTTAACTCTCTCTCTCTCTTTCTATTTATATATATATATGTATAAATGTTGTCATGAACTTGTCTCCTATCTGTTTTCTGTGGTCAGTCAATTCTTTGCCTGGCATCCTAGGAATTTTCATGGAAATACTCTGGTGAACACTAAAACCACTCTGGTTCTATGAGATTTCCATGAATAGATGCTGTTCAAGGTTTCTTGCAAGTCTGATTTTTAATTACATCCACTCACACATGCAGCTGGGACATCAGCAATACTGAAAAACAGTCTAGAAATTCTCTCTTTCAGATAGAACTCCATTAGGAGAGGACTTCATGTCACAGGGACATCTGCCTTTTCTGAATTCTGAAAGTTATTCTCATCAAAAATTAAATCACAGCCACATCCCACACTCCAACAAAGGTTTGGTAACAAAGCACTACCAGACAGACATAGTAATAAGACAAATCCTATTACTAAGGATTTATCTATCTGTGTAGAAAAACAAGTGTGACCTGTCATTCTCTGTATTAAAATAAAGCATTAGATCTTTCATATAATTTTTGAAGATTACAGATTTGGAGCCAGAGGGCTAAGCTAAACAAGAGCACCGAGCCCTAACGTCTCCCAGTTTGAGAGGAGGGATAGAGACGTGAACCCATAGTCACGGATTATTTTTAATCAGTTTGTCCTAGGTAAGGGTAAGTAGTCTCCTCTCTGAAATAGAATCTGAATGGTTTGTTAGGCCAATCCAAGTTTATCCACTATTTTTCTCACTTAGTCCACAATGTTTCTGAGATGATAAGCTTGTTGGTACTTCCTTCCTTCTAGAGCTAGAGCATCCATGCAAAGCCTTTATAGCACTTACATGTTAAAGGGAAGAGTCTGTTTTCAGTTTTGTGCTCAGAAGGAAGCCTGAATACCAAATCAATACAAATATGGTGAGAAAACATTGTCCTTTAGACTGAAGTACACTAAGACAACAGTGGGGACTTGTGCCTCTCCTATCTCATTTGTCCTATCGGTGTTTCTCAGTTTACTTGGAATAGGCAATTCTAATATTTGAGAGTGGCATAGACTCCACATTCAGTCAACATCTCTAGTGGGTTGGTCAGTTAGTGAGAATGGCCAAAAGGTAATATGCTCCATTTTCTGTTCCCCTAGGGTATCCATTTCCTGAGAAAAGAGACGTGGCCAAAAAATAAGCATGGACACCCTGTGAAGGCCAAAAGTTTATTTCCAGGGTTCACAGTAATTCAATCATCTGCATACGTGATTAACCCTATTGTGAACTCTGTCTGGGAGATCTCAGGAGAAGTGCCTTTGTACATGGAGAGTATCAAGGTCTATGGTTTCTGCCTGACAGTCTTTCCCCTGGATGACAAGGTACCTCTAGATACCCATGCCACCAATCTTTGCACCCATTTCACATCTTCTCCAGTGAAAGAAGTTAACTAATGATTTTATAATTAATGAAATTAGACACTATAACTAATGAAAGAGAGCAATATCTGTGAGGAAGGGGAGATCTTCATGTAATGAAGGTCTAAGGGATGATCAGCTCCACAGTCCAGACATGATCTCAGAGCTTCTGCACCAATTTTCAAGGGAAACAACAGTTGCAAACTACATTATCAAGGGTTAGTCCCTATTCTGAGGCCTCTCCTCTTCCTTCAAAAACATAAACCCCACACACCTCTGTACCTTGATGAGTTGAGTTTGGGAAGGAGATGCTCAGGTTTTATTTTGTACCATCTCTGTTTGAAGGGTTCAGCCATGGGCTGTACTGTTGCCCTGTAACATTTCAGAGCAATCAGGGAAGACAGACAGATGGAAACACAGGGGGATGAAGAGAAGCTGATTTATATGCAGCTGAAACACAGCTGTGGGGCTGCTGCCAAGCCATATAGATGTGGTGGCAACACAAACAGAGACATGCAGAACAGCCTGTGCAAATATAAACACTGCCACACGTGATGAGGGTTCACCAAGTTCATGCAAACACCAGGGAAGGAAAAGAAAAAAGAGACTTAACTGGGGAGGCAAGTGTAAAGACTATGTCAGGCACAGGAGCTCTTTTCAACAAGAAAACAAGAAGGAAGTGCCTCTTCTCTTGTTCTGCATAAAAGCATGCTTAGATAATAGGAATCTGAAACAGATTGAAAGGACACAGACCCATCTTCTTGTGTCATCAGGAGATATTCTTAACACTCTTGTGCAAAGCAGTTGTTACAAGTGTTAAGTTTTCCTCTCCTGCCTAGATCTGGTGGCTGATAGTTCATTGAATTATATGTCTCTGATCATTATGTTTATTTCTCTGTTAATTCAAGAATGTCTCCAAATGTAAAAGGCTCATTACAGACATCTAGCCTGGCACTGGCCACTCCAGTGATGGGGTGTATGTTCTCCAGCTTTCCCATGTGAATCCACATCAAGTTCAGCAGAAACTAGAAGTCATCATCCTGCTAGAAGGGGCTTGCAAGGAACGAATTTGTGGAGCTCTGTATAGTCCCTAGAGGTTACAAATTGCAGGGAAGAAACCACTGGAGTAATTATTGCTGACTGTCATCCTAGGACAGAAGGGGCATGGAAACTAAACATTTGGTCATAGTTGAGGATGTCTCCTCCACCACCATGAAGTCCTACTGGCCACATATTTAATAACAAACTGTATTCTTGCTTTTGGAGTATCATGTTACAGAGATGCCAGTGCAGCATTTTTAGCAGCACCAAACTGCAGAAAATACTGTATTCTAAATAGTTTGTTTTCCAGGATGGTACATTTTTTTTTCAGAGGAAAAACGATTCCAGAACTTCTATTGCACTTGCCCCTTCTATTCACACCCCGACGTCCCTCAAACGTCTGCCTCTTTGCTGCCATCCTTTGGAAGCCTCCAGGTAGAAAAAAGGAAGTGCCATCTGTGAAACCTTCAAATATCCCCATCAAAAGCTAAGTACTCAACAAACAAAGCTGTGGTGCCTTACCAAGGGCCAACAGGGACACCGCAATTTCCTTTGGGCTGAGAGATTAGATGGTTAGAGTGCAGGACTGTGAGCCAGAAGGCTCCCATCCAAGCCCCGCCACTGACTCAAAGTCCATAACCACCTACAGGCCTTTGCCAAATAGAGCTGTAAGCAGAAAGTTATATCCATGAGACTGATGAGACACAGTGTCCTCTTGTTTACTGCTGGCCATAATATTGGCCTGAGCAGGCCACACTGGTTAGTTGAAATTGGTTGAGATACCCCTGAAAAATGGGCTTTGTCATTTCAATACCCTTAGCTATGGAGATGGTCTTGTCTGTTGTCACATCCTCTGCCCACCCACAAAAGTCAGCTCCAAGGATGTGGATCATATTTCAGCCTTCTACTACTCCAGTCTTACCTTTTTCACAGAGCAGTTCTTCCCTATAGAAAAAGGGGGACAAGAATAAGGAGATGAAGTTCTATCTATTTTGCATCCTACAGTTTCTTGTTTCTGTGGAATCATTTCATTCATACAGGGTTAGTTGGATACTCATCATTTGCATTCTCTATTCTACTGGATGAGGCTCTGCTGGAATCTCCCTCATACTAATCAACCTGCTTGCAACGATAAATAAATACAAGTTATTTCAAGATCTCAGTATATTATAGTGCTTTCTTTCAGACTCTTACTTTCTTGATGATTTTTACTTCAGTGTTTTAATCTCTCCAAGTCTTCCCCAACAGTTGTTAGGCACTGTTGTTACCTCATCTACTAGATGATTTTGCCTTTCGCTCACCAGACAGATTGAGAAATGAAAATGAAGTGACAATTGTTTTTTGCATCATATTTTTGATAAAGAGATGGAGTGAACTCTGAAATATAGCAGCATGAAAGTAATTTGTCTTTTCAGAGATGCATCAAAATGTCTCCACATCTGTTTACATTCTCCAGTTCTGTATCTCATCTCCACAGGGACTGTGCAACTCTGATTGGTCTAGCACTGAAGTCTGGATATTTGTTCTGACTCCTTGTGAAGGCTGTACAACCCAAAGCACAGTTCTTTTGGATACATCCCCATTCCAGCAAGATCACATTTCACTTTTTTTTTTTGGTTTGTAAAGTGCTCTCTGTAGTGTGAAAACAGCTCAGTTGACAGCCCTGGAAATGGAGGTCCTCTGCTTATCCATAGTAGATGCAATATAAGTTTCACCACTCCACCCACTGGCAACAAAACCTCAGCTTGGAACCTCAGCAAAAAGAAGAGCAAATAAAGTTCACTCTCCATGACCAAAAGTTAGCTCTTCTGGTGTTGCAATCAATAAAACTGGCGGTTTTAAAGAAAAGTTAGATCTGGGCAAGTCTTGCTTACTCTTTTTGGATGAGATCATAGAATCATAGAATCATTGAGGTTGGAAAAGACCTTTATGATCATTGAGTTCAACCATTAACCTAATGCTGCCAAGTCCACCACTAAACCATGTCCCTGAGTGCCACATCTACACACATCTTTTAAATACCTCCAGGGATGGTGACTCAACCACTTCCCTGTGAAGCTTGTTCCAATGCTTGACAACTCTTTTGGTGAAAAATTTTTTCCTAATATCCAGTCTAAACCTCCCCTGGTGCAATTTGAGGTATTTCCTTTTGCCCTATCATTTGTTACTTGGAAGAAGATACCAACCTCCACCTAGCTATAACCTCCTTTCAGGTAGTTGTAGAGTCAGAAGGTCTCCCTGAGTCTCCTTTTCCCAGGCTAAACAATCCAGTTCCCTCAGCCACTCCTCACAGAACTTGTTCTCTAGTCCCTTCACCAGCTTCATTGCCCTTCCTGGAACACACTACAACACCCTGATGTCTTTCTTGCAGTGAGGGGCCCAAAACTGAACACAGTATTAGTGGCACTGAGGACAGACTGACAGGCCTGTAGTTCCCTGGATCCTCCTTCTGGCCCTTCTTGTAGATTGGCATCACAGTTGCTTTCCTCCAGTCAACTGGTACCTCCCCAGTTAACCAGGACTGCTGATAAATGATTGAAAGTGACTGAGTAAGCACTTCTGCCGGCTCCCTCAGTACCCACGGGTGGATCCCATCCAGACCCATAGACTTGTAGGTATCTAAGTGGTGTAACAGGTCACTGACCATTTCTCCTTGGACTATGGAGTTTTCATTCTGCTTCCTGTCCCTGCCTTCCAGCTCATGGCACTGGGTAGCTAGGGCACAACTGGTCTTTCTATTAAAGACTAAGGCAAAGAAGACATTAAATATCTTAGCCTTTTTCTCATCCTTTTTTCACTATGCTCCCCCATGTGCATCCAATAGAGGATGGAGATTCTCTTTAGTCATCCTTTTCCTGTTAATATACAAATATTTTTAATTGCCTGTTTCGGCAGTAGCCAGATTAGGTTCTAGTTGCACTTTGGACCTTCTAATTTTCTTCTTGCATAGCCTCACAACATCCTTGTAGTCCTCAAGTTGCCTGCCCCTTATTCTAAAGGTCATAAATGCTCCTTTCTCTCCTCAGTTCCAGACAAAGGTCTCTGTTCAGCCAGGCCAGTCTTTTTCCAGAGGACACTGGCTTGTCTTTTGGCATATGGGAATGACCTGCACCTTTTAGAGTTCCTTCTTGAAGAATGTCCAGCATTCTTGGATCCCTTTGCCTTTCAGGACTGCTTCCCAAGGGGCCCTGTCAACCAGGCTCCTAAACGGGCCAAAATCAGCCTTCCAGAAGTCCAGTGTAAGAGTTCTGCTAGCCCTTTCCTTACCTCTTTGAGAACTGAAAACACTGTCATTTTGCGATCACTATGTCTAAGATGGGCTCCAACCACCAGATTATCCACAAGTCTGCCTCTGTTCACAAAAATCAAGTCCAGCAGGGTGCTTTCCCTAGTTGGCTCACCTAGTTATCTTCTGCTCCAAGACCTCTCTATTTTCTCTCTGCTGTATTGCTTTTCCAGCAGACATCTGGTAAGTTGAAGTCCCCCATGAGAACAGGGATTAGCGATTGCAAGACTTGTCCCAGCTGCATATAGACTGTTTGATCTGTCTTCATCCTGGCTGGGTGATCTATAACAGACTCCCACCATGATATCTGCCTTTTTGGCCTTCCCTCTGATTCTGGCCCATAAACACACAATGCTATCATCACCATCATTAAGTTCTGGACAACCAAAACACCCCCTAACACACAGGTCTACCCTATCACCTCTCTTTCCTTGCCTATCCCTTCTGAAGTGTTTATAGCCATCCATTGCAGCACTCCAGTCATGCAAGCAATCCTGCCATGTTTCCATCATGGGAACTATGTCATAGTTTTCCGTTTGTTGCCCATGCTGCATCCATTGATGTAGATGTACTTCGGTTATTGATCCCACAACCTTTTTGGGGAACCCTGCTAGCAATGATTCAGACTTCCTCACAAACAAATCACCAGCATCCATCTCAGTTCATACAGTACTTTGAAGATCTGGAAGGACAATAAGAATCCATATTTCTCTTGGTTACCCTGCTCATACCACCCAGCTCTTGCCACACCCCAGCTCAGCTGGAATGCACAGCCAAGCCAAGACTGCTATGACGCACTGGGCATATGGGAGGGCCAGCAGTGAGCCAGACAGCAATCATGGTTTCATAGCCATATTTTTTTTTTTTTTTTAAGTTTAAAAATCAATTATGAAAGAGAATCATCTTCTAGACAATATTTTTTTTTAGATTTTCAGACATCTTTTCCTATTTTGTCCCCACATTCTTTAAGGAAGCTTGCTATGAATATCTAAAAAGTTATATTATCTCCTTTGAAATCCATCTTGAAAACTTCCCTTCTTCATAACATTGAAGGCAGTCTCAGCACTTGTTAGATCTCTGATAGCCTGAGGTACCTAATCACTATGTTTCATTGTTCTCATTGTTCAGTATCTCTGCATCATTTTTTCTGCCCCTTCTGATACAGAGGGCTATCTTTTTGCTTAGTTTATTGAATAGTAGTGGTGACTTATGAATGAACTTCATGAACACTAATGAGTATAAATAAACCCCATTCATAACAATGCATTTTCAATGTGATGAATTTATCCTCTGTCTCACTTTCAAACACAGAAAATAGAAAAGCTGAGGTTGTGAAAATGATCTTTAAAGAATAAGATGGGAAAGAGCAAGCTGGGAAATAGTTAAAAGTGATTCCCCTTCTTTCCTGGAAATAGCCTTTAAAAGGAACCAGTAGTGTTGGCACTGGAGCTAGAGTTCAATAAAAGGAGGCCTTTGCCCACATCCCCTCTCTTTATAGTAGAGCTCTATCACACAGATAAAGTGTGAAATAAAACGTAATTTGAAGGGGGACTCTGAATTTTCCTCCTACTGTAAAACTTCAGGCCAATTCTGACCAGGCTAAATAAAACCCATTGCATCTACATATTTCTCCCACCCAGAATCATTGTTTCAGTAATCAGAAAAGAGTGAGGACTGTTGTGTGGTATTTACAGCTGTCAATGATTTCATGAGCTGTTGTAAACATCCCTTGCCATTTAAAGGTCATGAAGCATGTTGAGAGCATGTTGACCATATACTGTCACGGTCAGCACCTTTTTACTAAAAATGAAAATGTATTTAAGACCTCACGGCTGACAGTGATGGATTGGTTTCCATCATAAAAACTGAAACGCTTTAATGAGAACGGGCTTTATGAGTCTAGCTGTTAGCAGTGGGGTTGTCATCACGCTGTAGCCTTCCAATTCTTTCCCTTTGGGATTAATCCAAGGCTGCTGGACCACTAATTTATTACAAAGACAGGTGCTGGAGAAAAAAGAAAAAAAAAAAGAAATTAAGAAATAAAGAAAAGAGTGAGAAAGAAAGACAGAAAACAAGTGAGGAAGAAAGAGAAAGAGGATGCAAGTATGCAAGACAGAGAGACTGACAAACTCAACTCCAAGACAGAATTTGCCTGGGCTGTAATTTGCTTGCAAGCCAGATGTCTGTATGGTTCAGGCTGACAGCATTGCAGAGGGTGGGAAGCTCAGCACTGTCCAAAGACAAAAAAGAAGACAAAAAATTTAGAAAATTAAAACAAAAATGACTTTGCTGTTTATTTCCTTCACCAGTAAAAATTGGGTCCCTCCATTCACATAGCAGGTCATACCATGCACTAACACTTTCCCTTGCCAACATGTTATTTAGAGTCACCTTCAGAATTTGACCAGACCAGATGAAAAAAAAATATTTTAATGCTGTAGGCTGAGGGAGTTGTAAAATGCATCTCTCTAATTAGTTTATCAGTTTGAGTGTGAAGGACTTGGGTGAAGAAATGTAATGATGTCCCTTCTGTGATATTTGAACAGGCTTATTTACATTCTTCACCTTATATCTTTTCCTTTCACACCCATCTTCCTTTCTTCACCTCTCCCCTTTCCCCCTGTCATCTGTGTTTTTTGCTTCTTGCTGAGTTCATTGCGTACCTGGGGTCAACCAGACAGTTATGCAGATGGGTTGATGATACTGCAAAACAATCGGTATGCGATGTTTCTGTCTGGCCTACAGATGGGAGACTCATAAACACTTGATACACCCAGTCCCTCATTACTGGTTTAACAGCTTTTCTACTGGAAAGCCAAGAGCTTCCCCAGGCAATGCAAGGAGTTGCCATATGTTCAGGATACTAATTAATAGTCCTAAAAACTCATGTGTTTTCAGGCTAACAGAACAAGTTAAATTCTTTTCTTCTTGGTGTGTTTTTAGTGCTTGAGAAAGGATCCAACTATGTGGGCTGTTCCGTGGGTATAGCAGACTTTGCCAATTGGATGGGTACAAGTGCAAATGATGCCTTTTGTCTTAAGTCATACAGATTGATTGCATTTAAAACACACTGCATCAGTATCTTCTGTCCCCTATGACACCTCATCACAGTTCCTCAGAGACACCATCACTTAATCTGCCTGAGTAAGAGCAGTATTTCTGAGAGAGTTGCATACATCTCTGTAAAAACTGAGAAAAAGAGGCAGCTCTAGACCTCCAGAGCTTTACTCCACCCTGACAAGAGCAATGGACCTCTTTGAAGACAGAGTGTCCTGGAGTAGGAGATAATTAGGAGCATCCTTTCTCCCCAGTGAGATTCCAAGTGTGAGCTTAGTACATTCACATCTGCCAGAAGAGAAAGTCCCAGAAGATTCTTTCATGTGTGAGGACGAAAAGTGCTCAAATATCCTACTGGAAGAATTAGTCTTCCTGAATTCCTTTGGCTAACCTGAAATGGAAATGGTCAAACTACAAACAGGTGTCATAAGGAGCAGTGAACATAACAAAATACTCCTTTGTCTTCCCTATTTTTTCATGAAGTGCTATAAAGTGAACACCCTCCCTCTGTCTGATGGCACTCTGAGGATGAAGGACTTAAGTGAAGACCACATCAGTCTGGGACAGTGGAGGATTTCAGTCTGCACATAGTAGGAAAAAAGCTCATCAGCTTTGGGTTTCTGGCTAAGTTATTCCAGAGAAATTTCACTCTTCTTCCTGAATCACTTTTGTGATTTGAGATTGACAGAGCATCCTTCTTTCTCCACCAGAAATACTTGAGCAGTGTTGTTCCATACCACCTTCTATACTACCTATAGCTATATTTTTTGTATATTATACATGTAAATCCCTCAGGAAACTAAAAAGTTCTGCAGTCCTCAGTGAAAGTAAACTGGCTTCTCAGTGAGACAGAAATGAGGTGTGCTGAGAAAAGAACACCTCCAAAGGGAAATTCAGAGAGTTGTTCTTTGAGACATGAGCCAAATTTCTTTGTAGCCTCAAGGTCTCGGTGGCCAACAGAGACTACGTCACTCTTAGGAAGAGACTAGAAAACACAACTGAAAGTGCTAAAACGCCATTGTGTACATAGCATCACTACCTGACCTCAAACGGTTTGAATCTCCAGCCCTCAGAAAATGTATAACATAAAGAGATTTAGAGCAGAAACATGGAAAAATTTTCACATAGAAAAGACTTAGAAAGGAGATCTCTCATGTAGATCATTGACAAATAAAATATGAGAAGGATATAAATCTATGACTGGAACATGGCAATCTCTAATGCCCTCATCATCCCAGAATGAGGGACTTTCAGCTCTTTCTGAAGCACATGCCTAGTTTGAAATATGCAAGCTGTTCTTGTAATATCTTCATGGGAACCCCTTGTATTATTCATAAGTTTTAAATTATGGCATCTTCCTCAGGATGCCCCTGAGTCAATGCCCCAGTGTGAAGAACAGCCAGCAGACAGGACTGCCCCATTCACTGCAGTGGGGCTTCATGGGCAGCAAAGCAGGAATTGTGATTTCCAGTCCCAGACCAGCAACTGACTTATCCTACCTTTGTTCTGGAAGTCTCAATTTCTTCATACCAGAGGCTGTTCTTCCTTCAGATTAATTCAATTTCTATGAAATTGGCTCCAGCCTGTGTACCCTGGAGGTGACTCTCTCTGCCTTTACCTGAAGAGCATTTTAGACCAATGAGACCTCACAATTATCCTCGTCTTGAAAATAAGGAACATTTCTGCAGAGAAAATGGGGATTTTTATTCAGAAGAGCCTGATGCCTGCTGCAGAAGCTACACAAAAGTCATTTGTGATTAGATTTTCTATATGCAAGCTGCCTTTAAAATTTCAGTTTCATAAATGCTCTGACATCTAAAAAAAAAAAAATAGTGAAATACTAACATTTAAATCAGAATTCTTGGAAATCTGTTTCTTATGTTAGTTGCAAAGGAAAGAAGAAAATAGTCCACATTGGAAATTCTTTTGTCTACAATACAGCACAAAGGGCTTGAGGTCCTCTACAGTCTTGTCAAGTACTTCTTATTGTTACTCACATGGTGAAAACAACCTCTGTTTCTTCTTAAATGTGGTGCAGGAGAATATTTATGGAATGAATCTGAAGAAGGCTGGAAGAACTCATGCTTATCTACACTGATGTTCATCCCACCAATTTCTGCCATTTGTAAATTAGATGCCTAAATTAAGTGGCTGTCTAGATTATTTAGTTAATGAAGAAAGGTAGGGATTTTCAACCAAGAAAAGACTACCTCTGGGACAGGCTAGGAGAAATATTCCTCAGAGATACACAGCTTTCCCCATTGCCTAAACTGGGATCTATCTAGAATCCTGTGGAAAATCCTTAAATATTATACAGCTTTAAATTTGATGAGTTCAACCCCATCTGGAGACTGGCCTCCTGTGTAACATTAACCATAACATTCAGTGATTGACTTTCTCCATTTTACCCTATTTCTCCAACCTTCTGGGTTGTTCCCTCTCTGGTAGAGCTATGTCAGATCCCTATGGGACAGCACAGTGATTTCGATGCTCCCTAATGTGACATTCTCCCCCTTAGAGCCTATCACTGTGTTGGTAGATTTTGTTTCATGCCGCCTCAACATCAATCTTCTTTCTACGTCTGTCCCTTTTGCTCTTGGTGTAAGTTCTGGGGACTTTCCCACCCTGTGTCACTTCATCTGGTCACAAAACCACAATTCCACCACAGCCTTGTTTGCCAGACGTGTTGCATAAGGTTCAGCCTTGTGGGTTTCCTCTGGAGCAAGGATACAACAAAGATCCTCTGTGGGAGCAGAAGAACCAGCCTGCTCTCTCAGGGTGCACTAGAAGGGAGCTTTGGCCTCTTTATTTTCAAGTGATTATAGAGTTTAATCTTAAATGGGATTACAGAACGGGAGAAAATGCTCAGAAATCGCTGAAAGTACTAAAAAGGAGATCATTTTAGTACTAACTTCCCAGTAACATCCAGGATGTGCCTGGGGATACTACCAGCAATGTCTTCTAGCTGCCACTCCAACAACCACACAGATGAATGGCTCCTCACCCTTGCTTGGGGCATGCCATGTTTCCCACCATCTAACACCTAAACTCCCTGCTGCATCCCCTGACTGTTCTCCCTGTACCTCTGACAACCCCTGCACAGTGCCATGTCCAGTAAGTTTATTAATTTGTGTTGTGCTCCACACCTACCATTGAGCAGGAGGCTCTGGATTACAAGCAGGTGGCAAGACACTGGACACATCTAGTCTGGTGGGAGCAGAATGCCAAGAAGGTAGTGTGGCTGTCATTACCTAGCCCAGTGAATTTCTTGTTCATTAACTCATCCAGTCTGCCCTGGAAGCTCTTCTCCACTCATGACATCCTCTAGCCATGCACTTGGTCACCCAGGGCCATACAGCCTACAGCAGGAAAGCAGGCTTTAGTGCACACACCTTGCATATGAGGAACCAAGGGAAAGCATTTAGCTGTCATGGTTAGTATGGAAACTTCCTGTCTTGCGTTCAGCTACAGCTGAACCCAGGACACTTCCCCTAGTGTGTTTATGCAATGTTGTTTCATGTACCAGCAGCTGTGTCTAAACATCTTGACCTAACATCAGGTAACATTTCTCCCCTCATTCTGTTAATGACAACCAAGAGGGAAATAATTCAGTATTCTCTATGAACACTCATGACATACAGTTACAGGAAGGGCATACTTAGGGTCTGTGGCCCATCCAGGAAAGGTTCAGCTTAAGTCAGCTGCCAAGAAGCTAGAAGATTGTATAAGGACATGATGGCAGCTGAGCTGCATCTGGCCCTGCAGCCTAGTAAAAGTAAGAACAGGATGAGTATATACGCTGTTTTCCCCAGATCTACATAAATATGTTTAGTCTCTGCATTTTTATTAATCCCCAGTGAATCTCCTCTTCTTGAACTCATTCAGTCTCCATGGAAAACTTTTCTCCACCATGACATTATCTGGCCATGTACCTGAGAGTTCAACTACACACCAAAGGAGGAACTGTCCCCTTTGATTGGTTCTGACCCAGCCTCCCAGCTGCATCTGGTGCCCACCCCATGGATGCTCACCTCAGTCCCTGTGTATCTTCACTGGCAGCTCCAGATTCCCCTGCACTGGTACTGCTAACATATGGCAGCTGTGACCAATGAGCAGAGACCTTTGCAATGAATGAGTTAAAGCTCAGCTCCGTGGCCATCTTGTTCCCATGCTCCAGCTCCTCTTTTGCAGAGTTAATATTCCACACATGGTTCTAGACAGGTATGTGAGACAAGACAGGGATCAGCTGACGAATTTTGGAGTTACAAACTGCTGTTATCTGAGACCTCCTTGTGTATCAAGGGAAAAGCTGCTGAGCACAAAGGAAGGAGATAGCTTTGTGTCAGAGCACACCACCTCATCCTGCTTCTGCTCAGCAAAAGTAAGGAGGAAGGAAGAAAGCTTCCTTCAGGGTTTCCTAAATCAAAGTGTATGAATAGCTGAGGTTGGGGAAGAAGCTGTCCCTTGCCAACACACAAGCAGTGACAATCATTTCTTCTATCCATAACTCCTTGGTGCAACTGAGTTTCTGGTAGAGCCCAGCGCTGAGTCATTGAGATATAAATTCAACAAATATGAAAAACTTCCCCCTTGACAGCAATCCAATAAAGCACAAATAAGCAGAAGAGATGAAGGGAAAAAAAAAATAAAAACAACCAAACCCCCTAGAAATATATTAGGGCTGGCAGCCCTGTAGAAGGTCCTACAGGAGGTATCTCAGCAGCTTCTCCTGCAGCAGCCTGCCCTGGTAAAATCTGAGCCATCCCTTTCCTGACACTCCACAACAACAAACCCAAACAGGTTGATGCTTGTTCCTGAGAGACGCCAAGCAACCGTCCACTCCTACTTAAATCAGGAGATTGCAGAGTGCTCTTCACCTGGCAGGATGAGGTCCTTAGGGTATTGGAGGAAACATCCTGCTTTATGGCTGAAGATGAATGACAGCCATCTGAGGCCTTGTCCCATGCTGTGATGGGTGTCAGGGCTGCTGTCTGAGCGGCTCTGGCCAAGTTTTACAATGGTGCCATTATCCACCAGCCATCTGGCAGGCATTAGCTTCTATTTTTCCTGCATCCAGCCCTGTGTTGGCAGATGTTAGGTGGAAAGACAGGTTGGCAGAGGGAGACTAGAGATTTGACATCTCGTCCCTTCTCCCCTTTGCTAACATTCCTTTGGCTTGTAAGTCTGACAAACCAGCAGCAAAAGATTGTTGTAAGCATGGACACAAGGTCATGTGTTTTTCCTCCATTTCTTTTAAAACTTCAATGGCATCATACAAGCTCCTTTCCCAGGACCCAGCAAGGAAAAGCCTCTTTGGTAAAGCAACAGAGGAAACTTGAGGTTTATTTTGTTGTTTGTAAGAATAAACATCCTCCAAAATATCATTGAGAGTCGTTGATATTTTTGGTTATTAAAAACCTCTCATGAGTGTCAAAAGCAATGCAGTAGGTGTCATGCACAGGGAGAGAGAGGACATCTTCGACACTAATGTGTCAAAGGTTTCACATTTAGGCCGCCAACAGGGGCTGAGCTGCTCCACAGGCTTGTTTCCTTGAATGAAGGAGTGCATCATCCCCAAATATGGCCTGATTGCCTCAGCTGATGATGCTGTTATTCATTAAGACTCAAAGCAGGGACTGAGTACCATTGTTCTCGCACTGTGCTAACAGAATAAGAACAAGATGATCTCTGGTAACCTAATCCAGGAGGAGAGGGGATCCCTCACACCTAGCCCCTCTGCTGGGTGGTCTGCGCTCTTCTGGGGACACTGGGCTTGAGTGGCCATCATTTCTTTGAGCTGCTGAGTACTAAAAGCAGAGGCAAAAGGAAAAGCAAGCAGGCAGAGGAGCTGCCCAAGGCAGTCGCAATCACCACAAATCACTGCTCCTCTCCAAACGGGCTCGGTGGCTTCTGCCAAGGGCAGACTCATCGAGAAGCTTGTCCAAAGACAGCGTGTCTCACTCCGCGAGTTTAACATGACGCCTTTTGGTCTCTGCAATTCCCCTAGCACCTCTCCGAGGCGCATGGATTTGATTCTGGCAGCTGTTCAGTGGGCCAAATGTTCGGCTGATCTGGATGATGTGATTGTTTTTGGGAGGACTTTCCAGGAACATTAAAATTGCCTGGAGGATGCGTGTAGCTGGCTGGAGCAGGCTGGTCTGAAAGCCGAAACCCATCCAACTGCGACTAGTCACAGTCCCAGGTGCAGTCCACTCCTCATATCGTGTCTTCAGCAGGGTGTGCCTCTACCTCCAGCCAGGACAGACACCCTGGAAACAAACCCACCCTGGCAATGGCAGCTGAAAGGACAACCACAGCTCTCTGCACAAGGTGTGTGAGTCCTGGTTTTGCTCTGTGTTATCTGGTAGAGGACAAGGAAGGGGAGGGAGACATGAAAGCGCAGCCTGGATCTGAATTCCCAGCCTGAAGGTAGGCTTGTAGCAGTACTTTTCAGCTCACCTGTGATGCTTGTGTGGACAGCAGTGCTGGTCCTGTTACCTGTCCACATCGCTTTCCTCCTCCAGCAGGGCTCAGCTTTTGGACCTAGGAAATGAAGCCGTGCCGTGTCCCTGCTGCAGCCATTTTGGCGAGGTGGCACAGAGTTGCACACTCCAGCAGTCACAGGAGCCCAGAAAGAGGAAATAAGAGGATTTTTTTGAGTGAGCTGATGATGAGGAACATCAAGTGAAGCTCTTTGGAGTGAGATACAGGGCTGTTTTCCAGTGGAAGGATCTTGAGCCTTGGCCTAAGATGCTATCATGAGTAATGGTCAGGTGTCACGCTGGCTGCCAGTGACCAGAGGCACGGAGGCCCCTGGTCTGGCAGGAGCACACTCGCATCACAGACTGGTCCTTGTGGGGCGTGAGTAAAGTAGATAACAAAACAGAGGTTTTCCACTGTCATTCTTGGCTGATAACATGCCAGAAATAAGTGTTCGCGTTAGGATTGGGTTTCTGTCCTCAGAAAATAAAAGCAGACAGTACTATGCCAGTTTTTCCAGATATTATGGAAAGGCAAATTTTAAAAAACTTACTTTTGACTAGCCAGATTTAAAAAGACCAACAAGTAGAGGACTTCTAAGTGGGGGCAGCAGAGTAAAATGGGCACAGTTCTTCTCCTGATTGCCTGCTACTTCATCCCTCAGTCAGTCTTTGTGAGTCCTCTCAGCCAGTTATCTCCTGGACCTGTTCAACCTCACAGGAGGGACACAGACAAATTTTTAGATGGAGAAATACTGAGCTCACATGGAGACACCTTTTGCAGGAGTCTTCTGTAATACAAATCTCACACAAACACCCCAAATGTCCTTGGAGCCTCATCACATTTCTTCTTTATTTGTAATGGGCTTCAGCAAAACTCATTGTCCATCAAATCCATGTGTCCATGATCATGCAGTGGGACTCCTGGAAAGTGTGTGAAAGAGGCTGCGTTTTGCTGTTGGATGTCTTAGCTAAAATGCAAATTAGATGTCACTCTCCAGTAAATTACGTGGTACTAAGCTTTACTATGCTTCCTTCTTTTCCCTTGTGTTACAAATAAACATGCTGGAAGGACAGCCTCTCCTACACATCTAGAGATGCTGATAGCTCAGTCAGGCAGCAAGATTTGGCTGGGCTTTTCTGTTTATAATAGCTTACAAATCTTGCAGCTTAAAATCTACAAGCCATATGCACACGATGCTAAATCATTCTGCTCCACATGGCTGGGGGAACCCACCAACTTAAGCACAGCACAGAAACCCAACAGAAAAATGGACAACAGATAGGGTATGAAAAAAGCTGGGGGGAGTTTGCCCCTGTACAGCTAGAAATCTGTTTGAAATTGCCTAAGGTAGGAGCCATGGCCCATTTCTTCACACGTCTTTGCTAGAGAGATGTCAACTCTCATCTGTGTTATCATGTGCTGGTTTTGGCACCACCAAAATCCAGGTGCACTTCACAACTCAAGCACTAGGTCTTCCTCTGATGGGCTGCCACAGATGCTCCCAAGAGCGCTTGCCTCTTGCACTGAGACCTTCTGATGGCTGGAAATATTGTTTTATTTCTAGTAATTACAGCAAGAGAAAAATAATTACTCGTCACAAGTCTGGGTTACAACAAAGCAACTGATGTTGTGTCCCTTGAGACAATTAATACAGCTCAGCTTGGAGAACAACATGACTGTGAGAGCTAACAGGCAGCTGGAAGAGTGCAAATAGCAGAGTAAAATGGCAAAGTCAGCAGTTACAACCTTTCCCTGGCTGGTTGTGTATCTCAGACTAAAGAGAGGTGACAACCTTTGGTCATTGTATGGGCTTTAATCGCAAATGGTGCTCTCAGCAAGAAACCCCAACCTCCCACACTTTGCATACTCTACTGCAGCCCCATTAAGCACCCCATTGCATTACAGGCAACTAAACAGGGACTGCCTGCCAGCACCTCAGCTGCATAAAGTGGGTGTATCAAAACTCAGCTCAGCAGTCTTTCTGTGCATAAGAGGACATTTGTTCCCAGGTTCAGCCACCTTTACAGTTTGATCCAGCCTTTGAAAAAATATGTGAGCGTGGTATTCTCACTCAGGCCTGAGCATGGCCTCAGGTGGGAGGAGATCTTATTGCTGGAAGGAAGACTTGGGAGCCAGCACCAAAATCAGTGTGGGTTAGGTCAAAACTCCAGCCAGAAGTATAGAAGCCCAGGGTTGTCTCATGCAATCACCTAGCACCTGATGGAGGAAAACATAGTTTTCCAAAGCTGCTGCTCCCTCTCTATTTCTGTGTCTAAGTGTGACGCTTGCTGAGGAGCTCTGCTTTGCATCACTGGGGTCAAAAACCTGACAGATAATGTAAGGCAGAAACACAACACACTGTACAACATTCTACCAGGCACATCTGGATAAAGTGTAAACTTCACCTTCTCATCAATGTAATAGTATGCATTTATTTCTCCCTCTGGGAAAAGCAAAACTAGTTCAGATCTGTGCAACAACAACAAAAAACAAAACAAACTGTGATTAGTGATGTGGAAATGCTACAGGAGGAGACCCTGCAAAAATGTGGAGTGGTTTAGATAAAGAGAATCACAGAATGGTTTGAGTTGGAAAGGACCTTAAGATCATCTAGTTCCCCCCACCCTGCCATGGATAGGGACACCTCACACTAGACCATGGCACCCAAGGCTCTGTCCAACCTGACCTTGAACACTGCCGGGGATGGAGCATTTACCACTTCTTTGGGCAACCTGTTCCAGTGCCTCATCACCCTCACAGTAAAGAACTTCTTCCTTATATCTAACCTGAACTTCCCCTGTTTATGTTTAAACCCATTAACACTTGTCCTATCACTACAGTCCCTGATGAAGAGTCCCTCTCCAGTACCCTTGTAGCTGTGCTGGGATTGCCCTGACCCAGCTGCAGGACCTTGTACTTGGCATTGTTGAACTTCATGAGTGTGACACTGGCTCACCTCTCAGGTGTGTCAAGGTCCATCTGGATGTCATTCCTTCCCTACAGCAAATCAACAGAACCACACAGCTTGGTGTCGTCAGCAAACTTGCTGAGGGCACACTCAATCCCACTGTCCATTTCACAGACAAAGATATTAAAAAGGATCAGTCCCAACACCAACCCCTGAGGGACACCACTCATTACTGGAGTCAATTATAACTGGACCTTAACTTTCTTGACCTGATACCTAGTTTCCCAGACAATGTCCCTGTATTTCTCCCAGGCCTCACTTCCACCTTCTATAAGCTTCTTTTTTCCTTCTAAGTTTTCTCAGTCTCTGAGCCTCTAAGTTTTGGGTATTTTTTCAGAGACCTCCTGGTCTTCTTGTCACATTTTCTTGTCAGAATGCAGTGCTCCTGAGCTTGGAGCATGTGATCCTTGAATATCAACCAGCATTCCTCAGACCCCTCCCCTCTACAGCTTTTTCCCATGGAACTTACTGAGCAGGTGTTTGAAGAGGTGAAAGTTTGCTCTCTGGAAGTCCAGGACAGTGAGCTTCCTGTCTGCCCTTCTCGCTGTCCTGAAGATCTCAAACTCCACCATCCAGGATCACTGCAGCCAAGGCTGCCCTGGAGCACTGCATTCCCTACCATCCCCTCACTGTTGGTGAGCATGAGGATAAAGGAGAAATATCCAACTCTGTCCAAAACAGAAGCTAAAGCTTTTTGAAAACCCTTCAACAAGGTTTTTCTTTCCTCAGGGGAAGGAAAAGAGAAGTAATGATCTGCAGGACTGCATATGATGGAGATTAACCCCACCTGCTCCATCCTGGATATAAGCCTGAGAGTTACTGTTTTCTATAGTTTCAATGGACTTCCCATTCCCCAGTGTCCCATCCTGGTCACCTGTGATGTAACAAATTTGACAGCTTCTCCAGTTCTCAGCTGAGCAAATATCTTGTTCACAATCCCAATCACACCAATGCATCTCCTAAATTTCTCCACTGCCTCCTTCCCTACCACCCTTCCTGCTTTGCCTGACATGATGTTGCCTATGCAGGATTCACCACTCTCATCCTGCCATAAGAATCCCAAAAGATTTTCCTGCTGTCCTGCCATTGCAGTAGGTTTCACATGAAGCTGACACCACACTCTCCTCTCCTCATGTGGTCCACATCCAGCAGATTATGTATAAGAACAGATGGCTCTGCTAATTAGAAATTGTTCCTTTTTATCTTGTCACTGGGGCTTGTACCAGGCAGGGCCTGCCTGATTTCTTTCTCTTTGATTTCAGAGGGTTTTGTGAGAAGTTACCAGGCAGAACTAAACGCCTGGTGGATGAGGCTTTGATGAATGCCTTGATTTGCACGGCCTGCTGGGCAGTCTGTAGTTGCACAGTCAAACACACCAGTGGCTTGTCAAGGATCTTACCCTATCTGCACCGGTCAGCAGGGTTATGCAGGACATATAGAAATATGACCCAACAAGTCTCTAATCCCCAGGACAAGGATGAAAGTGGATTTAGAGTAGGGATGACTATGTTTCTCCTACCAGCTCACCCCCTCTGTCAAGTCCCTGAGTACCAGGGGTGAATAAGCTCAGCATGTGCCATAGGCCAGCATGTAATGAGCTGTTTTTATCACCCACTTCTCAGATCTATGTAACATCCATGCACTGTTCTGCTCTCCTCCACTTTACTGGGGGTGATACATGGGAAAATTTCAGCTCAGAGTAGTTTATGCTTCCCTATAGGCACTTTTCCATCACTGCATGCCCATGGCTGTAAAGCAGGGACCAGGACAGTACATGCAGAGAACTGACTTCTGGTTGTCTATGAATGGCCTTTTCGTACCACTATAACTCCTGCTTCCCTGCTCTGCTTTCTTCCCTCCCTCCCTCATAACCCAGTTAAGACTCTCTGGTTGAGGCAGCTCAGATCACAGTGACACAGCAGTGGGCAAAATGAAAAGCTATGGTACATCATCCAGATGGACAAAAAGAAAAGTGTGGACACTGGAGATGTTGCAGAAGAAAAGCTTGCCTGGAAGAGCGGGAACAGCAAAGAAAGTCAGACAGTGCTCCAAAAGCCGTCAATGTCCCAGCCGTAAGGGAGCTGGGAGGACAAGAAGATTTTGAAGCAACAGTGAGCTCCAACTCTGCAAGACAATCAGCTACAGCAGTACCCTCATGCATGCCAAACTCATAGCAACGAACAGGCTTCACAAACTCCTCAGCACATCTGTCCATGCTCTGTAATGTAGCATGGCTCATCCCACCACTTCTGTTCCCCTTGTGGACACAGTCTGAAGGCAGTTCATGGGAAGCCTGAGCTGATGCTGTGATTCTTTCCTACATTAGCCTATAAGAAGAAAGTAACCCTAAGCTAGGACATCCAACATCTAACAAAAAATGCCTTACAAGTGACTTCTGACAGTATTCCCCAGACCCAACATTTCAGTTACAGTTACAACTTATAGTGGTAGGGGCAATTCTTACGCAGATGAGGCTATCAGTGAGCATTTCCCAATACACCACAACTTTAGCAAAGGAATGGTCTAGTTGCAAAATATCATGCAGGTATTCCTTAGACGGCCATGACCAAACCCCCACCAACTTGGAATGAGCAAGACAAGCAAACAGACCTTCAACTCTCTGTGAAGAAGCATCTCAGCAGGGGAGCACCCTCCTGCCCTTCCCGTGAGCATCCAGGCATCATTAGCATCCCTGGTGTGCAGAAATCTTCATCAAGGACATGACCTCATTGTTTCAGTGACTGTAAAAATGCAGCTAAAGAATGGTCTCTGACCCCAAAGAGCTCATAATCATGTGTGAAATGCTGGATGGGGAACATGGTTTGATTGAAAGAGAGTGTAAAGGAATAATAAGATAATACTGTAATACATCCTTGGCCTGTTTCCATTTCCTCAGTGTGTTACTCTCTCAACCCTGATGATGTGATGTCTCATTTACAGTTCTGGAAAGGCAGGCCATATATACTCTGTAACTAAGAGATCAGGCACTGTACTCTGCAGTCTGCCTGGCACAAGTTGGCTCAGCTTGGCTTATAACCAAATTCCCTTCCCTCCTCCATGCTGTGGTAGCCACCTCCACAGTCGTTACTGGGAACAGCTCTGGGACATGCTATTCCCCAGGCCAACCCTAGGAAACACAGCCAAGAGCCAATCAACTAAAACAAAATGTTTATTATGCCCAGTGTATAAGGCTAAGAAGTCAAGGCTGGCTTGCCTAAGGCCATGGGTAAAGTCAATGTCAGAATCCAAGCTTTCTTTTCCAAGGGTCAGACAAGAACACAAAGAGAAGCATTTTTTTCAGGTTAGCATTAGCCCTTATTGCATATCTGTTGCTTTTTTTAACACATCATTCAGAATTAGTTGCCACCTAAGGCTCAACTTCATAAGAGTATGCAGGCACATAAAACCTAATCTCCTGTGCTGTGCGCACTTGCGGGTCTTGTCAAGGTGTGGGGTGTATTGGCTGCACATTCAAACCACCACTGCCACATAGAGTGAAGTCTTTTCAGCAAACATAAATGCTTTTTCTCAACCAGCACATGGTTAGTGCTGCATATAGTGCCCCGGCAAAAATGGCCTGCAGCAAGTTATCGCAGTGTTTAGCAGAGGGTGCTTGAGAAGCATCAAGTTGGCTCCAGCTGAGGTCTAGACGTTCAGACACAGCTTCTGATACTACACTCACTACCAAACTGGAGAGCAACTGTTATCAAATCTCCACCAGTGGTGTCCTCAGCCATTTTTAAATTACGGCTTGAAGTTAATCCACTGGAGGTGTTTTATCTCCAGCATCATGGCTTGTAGCATAAGGAACTTGGATCTGGGAGTCCTGGATATGCTAGGGTTCCTGTGAATCACTACTTCTTTGAATTAGGAGGTAGCATTTGTCACACTTCCACTAAGCAATTGGAATTAGCAACTTTAAACTAGAAGATCACATTGTCTAGACACGCAACTTTGCTGTGTATGGCTACAATGGCAGAAATGTTACAATCTTTTTGCACTTCTGTCCTTCCTCTCTGCTGCTGTGGAGCATCTGCAGTGAGAGACCAGGGTTTTTGAGGGTTATATAAAGTGAGTGAACTGCAGATTTGACCTTGAATACTGGAAGAAAGCATAACGCACAATCTGTATAAAGTTTTCTCTATAATAATAACAACAATAACAATATAAAAAAATAAATCTTTTTGTTTCTCTACCAGAGAAGACTATAAAAATCTGCTCCTACATAGCTGCAGTGGATTTCACAGCCAAAGCGAGGTCATTCAGAAACTGTTGCCAGGCCAAGTTTTCACTTTGAACATTTTCACAGTTAAAGGAGGATCCAAACCATGTAAGAAAACACAGCCCCAGACTTTCCACTTTAAACTGCTTCTTGCTTGAACTATAAGGTGAAGAGAGGAGGAGGGGGGTGGCTGGAGTGGATGGGCTTGGGTGATTTGTTTATCCAGAAATTCTTTGCATCTCCTCTTTCGAGTGAAGTTCTCATTGCTTTTTTTCTTTTTTTTACTCCATTTTCCAGCTGTGTAGCACAAAGCACAGGCAGGTCAACAGCCTTGCTGAGCATCACAGAGTGAGACAGTGGCTCTGGAGAGATCAGAGCCAGGACATCACTGTGTGCCAGCTCTTTGTGCTTCCCTCTGGTTTTAAAATCCATTTCAACCCCAGGTGCTAAAACAAGCTGAAACAGGACAAATTCCAGACTGTGACTTTGGCAGAGGCTTACTAAGGACACAGTGACAATGCCATCACAATGCTGTAACATCAGACACCACGAACTGAACAGAGCTCAGTCATATTTATGCTTAGAGGTATGCGCATTTCTGTGTCTCCATGACTTTGCAATAGCTTTTCAACCTACTAGTCCATTCCAACCCAATCTGAAAGCACTGTTGGTTCCTCTGAAATATAACATTTCTACAGTTTTCATGAAAACTGACAATCAGATAAAAGAGAGAGCTGGAAACTAAGTACTCAATGTAGGCAGCAAATCCATTGAGAAAGGGGGGGACTGGCCTTGCACAAGGAAGTTAAAGATAAGAGGGGCTCAAGCATCAGCATGTGGCTGTGCTATGTAACTGGTAGAACACTCCTTGTCACAGCTGTCGCAGCATTTTCTAAGCCTTGGGATAGGTATCACGGAGACAAGAGACATGCCCAGGCATAAGATGGGTGACATCCCCCTCCTAAGCAGAGGGCAGATAATGAAGTTCCGTAGACGTGATATGTGGCATGCCACTGGATTTGGATCCTTCAGACTGACATTTGGTGTTCCTTCTTTTTCCTGATTGAATAATTAACCTATTAAAAGTGATCTCTGCTTTTTCCCCCAAAATTACTATTCTTTATGCTCTTGTTAATCAAAGTTTTAGCCATAATGCTTAATTTCTGAAATGGCCAAGAAAAAAAAAAAAGAAAAGAAAATAACCTCTAATTAAAAGGCTGTTTTGAAGTATTTAGGAGAAAAAAAAAAAAAAAACAACAAAAATCTGACTATTTTACCAGCAGTGGATCTTGATGTTATTGTAGGGTCACTCAAAAGTAATGGCTGGCAAGGGGGAAAGTAATTTGCAAGCTCTGAGCTACACTGATTAATTGTGGCCAAGTTGCATAGTGATAGTGGGTCTTTTATTGGGAGGTCACCAAAGGCTACTGGGCTGAACATAATGGATCATTACCAGAGGGCTGCTGGTTAACAGAAACTACAGAGCTGCTTATGAACAAGGGGTCAGCTGGTCTGAACAGGATATTCATGAAGACTGTGCTACAAAATGCTTCGTTGTTGTGGTCATGCGCTCTGGGCTGCTAATATTCGTGGGTGCACTTGTGTGGGCATGTTCAGTTTATTTAGAAAATAAGGGCATTGAAGCACTTGTTTTCTGAGGGAGAAAAAAAAAGCACTGAGTAAGTATTACACCAACTGTGCAAATATTGAAAAGAAAGAAAAGAGAATGTCTCACTCTCCTTTTTACAAGTTTTTAAATAACAAAGCAAAAGATGTGAAACACTGGGCAGAGCTGTGCTTGCCATTGCCTGGGGTCCCCAACGCAGCAGAAGGCTGCTAAACCAATAATCTTGCTATCCTGACCTTGCAGCCTCCTAACAAATCCTTTCTACTTTAGCAGGATTTGTTTCAGAGAACTAGGCTGTGTAATCTGGTACTCTGGTAATGTCCTCATTTAACAGATTCAAGGCCAAATCCTGCTCATATCTCCACTGGCACAGTCCCATCACTTTTGGTGCAACTGCTCTGAGAGCAGACCGTGACGTTTTTCCCATTAAGCTCATTCTCCCTTCTAATTGTGTTTCATTTTACGGTGCCCTGGAAACTGGGAAACCTGTATGTCTTCAGCCATTTGATGTACAGGAAATGTAGTCACTTAACTAATCTTTTCCCTGGGCAGAGGTCGGGATTTTTTGTTTGGGCTTTTTTCTCTTTCTTTTTTTTTTCATAGCTGGCCTCGCAATACTTAATGGAAACTGGTTATGGTAGAGGGGAAAAAGAATAGGGATGGTAACTTAGCAGCCACACACATCATGCTCAATTAAAACAGTTAAAGCTCCAGGAACAGAAGTCCTGAGTCCAAACTTTGTCTAAGGCTACTCTCCAGCTACTCTTTCAGCTAAAAGAGCAGCCTTTCTGGCTCATCCACCAGCTGGAACGGATGCAGGCACGACTGAGCCTAAGACATCCCGTGCAGGCTGCAGCTGTACCAGGGTGACTGCAGCCATCTGCCCCTGCCTGGTCCTGGAAGCTGAGTGGCTGTCAGCCAAAGGGCTCCCAAGCCTGCTGGAAAAGCAGCAGAATCCAAGGCACAAAAGCCAGGCTGTTTTGGTAGAAGGACCAGAGTTGAGCCAGGCCCTGCGAGCACTCAGTCAAGTCACCACTCAGCCAAGTGACACCAGAAAGGACAGATTTCTCAACATTCAACAAAACTGGTAAGATGTTTGGGAACATCTCAGATGCCTCACACCTATCACTAACCATGAAAAAGCTTAATAACTACCTTCAGCCAGACAACCAACTTTTAGATGCGTAAAGAGTGGTGGTAAGGAATCTGCAAGTGCAGCTAGTTAGGCTGTACAGGCTACTACACTGATTTGGAAGATTCAATTCAAAATTGAGGATGAGATGGTGCAAGGACGAAGATAAAGATCTTACAGGATTTGCACTGTGACCCTTCCAACATCTTGCACCACTGCACTTGAAATATGCCCAAATTTAGGAAGGTTTCAGTGGACATAAAGTACAAGGTCTGAAAACTTTGCCTGCTTTTTGAAAAGATGATATTCTGAGACAATGACAACAAGGTCTTCAAGGAAGGGATGGGAAATCAGGCAACATGTGATTCACAGACTTGGAGACCTCAGAAAAGCATCAAGGATCTGGCAACAACGAGTGGCTTCAGGCAGAGCTAGAGTGCAGAGAACAGCTACAGGAGCCAGTCACCTGGGAAAGCTGCTACACTAAAGTTTATATTGGATCAGGCTGTCCTGAGGGATTTCTCCAGGAAGATTGAAAAGGCTGCTGAAAACTCCAGAAAAAGAGTGCAAATGGGCCATAAAAATGAATGCAAGTGGGAGGCATGATTTTTTTTTCCCTTTGGCCTAAATTTGTGCACAAGCTTTTGTTCACAGATGAAATTCTTATCCTGAAGAAGAATCTATCACTCTGGTATATGAATGTCAGCAGAGTTGGCGTCAGTGTCAGGACGCTTGTTTACTGTGCTGCTTCCTAATGTGACATTTCAACACCAAGAAAGGGCTTCTTATGCTTTCTTATGCTGCTCAAGAGAATCCCTGCTCCTCTTCCTAACTCTGTTGTAAATTGCCTGCTCTTTATGGCACTATGTCTATTAAGTCTACCCTGTCAAGTTGGTACACATTTCTCTTAAGCACTTAACCCTCTGTTGCCCATTTTGCACATCGGTTTAATTCCACGCTCCCACCTGAAATGTAGAAATTAACAGCCCTAGAGGAAGCCCAATGTCTTAATGCATCATTTACACCAGACTTGCTTCAACACAGAGGAATGGTGACCAAAGTTCCACAGATCCCAGTGGAATGTGAGACACACATCTATGGAGAAGCTCTCCTAGAATTTTCGTCTGTAGGAGGGCTCAGCTTCCTTGTCCTGTTCCCATTACCCTTCTCTTGCCAAGCAGCACACAGTTGGCTGGCGGTTTCCCTGAGACCATTGTGAGAAGTGCCTTCAAAGTCGTGACATCATGTGCGCCAGAGCATGACTCCGGTCTGAGTGAGTTCCTGTCAGCCTTATGCGTGAGGGGAATACTGAATTAATTCCTGATGCCATTCAACAGGAAGATGTCACCCACTGGCATGAGCATGTTGAGTCACTACATTTCCCCAGGCTGCAAAAGCACAAGCATCATAACTGTTTCCCAGCATAGACCCATAAAGGCACTGACTGCTGATGAGAGACTGTGTGCTCCACTCAATCTCCCAACAACTTTTCCAAGGAGTTAACACCAATGCAAGGCACAAGTTGGTCTGCCTTTCTGTCTCACCTTTTTTTCTCTGTGAAAGGAAAATAGGAAGAGTACAGAGAAAGCTATGCACCTGCCCCAGGTTGTGAAACTTGGTTCATATAAGGCTGTGGAGATTCCCCCCTCCAAAATAAAAAGGGGGGGAAGGAAGAAAAAAAGAAATTATGGTTTGGACCAAGATCAGGCCTTTGATGTGTGTTCTGAGTCTGGGAGCTCAAGAGACAGTTGTATGTTTAATGCCTCGCTATTTCTGTACTGAGCACAGATTGTTTTCCCTCCCCATCTCCTGGATTGCACCTGATCTTATTTTAACTACCTATTTTTATGCCAATGCTTTAATACAACTTTTTATTATTCCTTTTAATACTGAGTGAAACAGTTATAGGTTTTACGGGCTATTCTCAACCTTACAGACCAGTGTGTGTCCCAGGGCTGTTCATAAGAGGGTGGCAAGAACTTTTTCTGGGTCATCCGTGAGAGATTCCCCCATCTGCTGGGAGAGCCAGCAGGGTGGAAGTGGAAGTCAGGATGCTTCCTAAATAAAACAAACTGCAAGGGAAAAGATGTCTTTTTCACATGGTGAAAATGCCTCCCCTCACCAATGGGGTGAGGTGGCTAGGGTAGAAGACTGGTAGCAGGGCCTTGCAGCTCTTGCTTTATGTACTTCTGCTACTACTGCACAAGCAAAACAACCACTGCAAGCCTTTTGTCAAGAATGCCAGAGAGATCTGCCCCTGGCTTATAAACACCTGAGGCTCTCTTCTGTGATGACTATACCTGTCTATGTTAAGGAAGCCAGCAACTGGAAAGCAGAGGAGGATGATAGAGAAGGGGAACCTCTTAGTCTTGGATGGACAGATAGGTAATTACTGCCTTTAAGATCTCAGGGGACAGGTAAATTGTAAGGGAAGCTGCAATATGCCATAAAACGAGTATCTCTTGTTCAGACTGTGATTTGTCACAGCCAAGATAGTTACAAATTTTAGTTCAAGAGTCAGTATTATTTTTGCTTCCCCTTGAGAATCAGGATTCACAGGCTGGAGATGAATAAAAATGTTGTATAACATTTGTACAAAAATGTTTCCCCACAAGTGGGTGTTTCTGCTCTTCATGAGTGGTCTGTGTGATATACAGTTTAGGGAGGGCATTTGGCATAAAGCATAAAACATATCACATTACAGGTGAGAGTATGTGGGATCCAAAGTTTTTGATGGGTCTGAAGTGAGACAGCTTTGAAAATGCAGATAACTGGGTCAATGACAAAATGCGATATTTTACTGCCTTTGAGGTTTTGTTTCAGATGAGTATTTTGGTCCTCATACCTCTGGCTTAGGATAGGAAAGTGAGTTTCAAGAAGGAAGTATCAAGCACAGACAATGAGAGGAGATAATAACGTGGTCTGTGGTGCGGGGGAGAGACTTATTGAGGACCTCAGCACTGCAGGAGATCGGGAATAATGGTGGCCTCAGAAACAGGCATCAGAAGAAGGACCTGTTTGGAGGACAGCCAGATGCCTTTTGACATCTTTGCTCTCTTCCCTAATTGCTACACCTCTCTGGGAACACTCTGACTCACAGGGGTTGCTCCAAATCACCATGTTCATCCATTAGACCCTCCTACACAAGCGCATGTTCCTGTGGTATCTGAATGAGGCACAGCTCAGCCCATAGCCAGGAGATGACATCCCTTAATTCTTCTTTGCCTCAAGTAACAGCTTTAGACAGCCAACTCCAGTCCTGCACTCCACCTCTGCCATGCTCTAGACTGTCAGGGGACTGGTTTAATGAAGCATGACATTGAAATTCAGCCTCAGAGGAGGGGGAAAATTAGAAACACAAAGCTAGGACCCATTTGTGGGAGCAAGCTCTGCCATCGAGGGGGTAAAGCCAACCACCCTACCTGCACATGCATATTGTCCCCTCCATCCCACTGGGGACAGAGGTAGCCGAACAGCAGCTGCGAGTCAGAACAAGTCACAAAGGACATGCTCTAGAGGAAAAGTAACGGCAAAAATATACACACAGGTTCTCCTGCAAGATCTGATCCTCCTGCTTGTCAGCAGTGTAACCGTCCGGAAAAGTGTAATTATTGTAAATGTAATTAATAGTGATCTGGGAAGATTATAACTTTCTCTCTCTTCTTTTTCCCCCCTCCCCTCCAAACTTTCTGGTTGTGCTTTTTTTGGCAATCCTAAACCAGTAATTTGATGCAAACTCTGGCCACAAATCCAATGGAGCTTGATACACTTTAAATGAGGGGAGGGGGGAGAGGCAGGGGTGATTGCTTTAATAACTGTTCTTGGAGAAAGGCCATTGATGTGTTTTCATTACTCGGAAGAAGAAGAAAGCCAGAAAGAAAACAAGTGGCAGGACAGCCGTTAGAAAATAACTATGAATAATTATAGAGTGGGGGTAAGGGGAAGTCCAGAGAATTACTTCAGGGATATAATCATGAGCCCACATCCAGGCCAGTTACTGGTGGCTAAGAGGAAGATGTATTCAAGCAGTGTTTTAGGGCTCCTCTGATTTGGGTCTGTCTCCATCCAGTCTTCCATGAGCCTGAGTCCCCATCACAGAACCCATCGTCCCCAGTGTCTCAGCAGAACCCCAAAATGTTATAAGCATTCTTGACCTTACAGCACTCTGCAGACCTTCAGGGATTAGGCCTTATGTATGTGTCTGGGATGGAATGGAGACAGGATATTTTCCTTCCACAATGGGGAAGCTGAGGGTCTAAGCTGCAGCCTGGATTAGACTGGTGAGAATCTTTAAATGTCCACTACTCATTGTGGGTATTTAATGAAGGAAGCTGTACACACGTATCCCACCAGCAGAAAACTGAAAGAACTGGAGGTATGATAGTCAAGGGAGGGGAAAAGAAAGTCTCCCCTAGTCAGAAGGGCTATAAATGGGAATAGACAGTTCTTCCCTTCCCCAGATTCCACCATAGCTTGGACATCTCTGAGAACTTTGGCAGCACCTTAGCAGAAGGGACAGCCTGGTTTCTAAGCACTCTGAAGAGTACGGCTGCAGAGGTCACATCTCCTCACCTCTAGAAAGCCTCCAAACCACCCATATCCATTCCTGTCAACCATGCAGCCAGACACCGACCCATGGGGCTCTCAAAAAAATTATACCCCCCCCATCCTTTGGAGAGGGGTTTTGGCACATTCCTGGCGGTGATATTGATTTAGACAAGAACATTTCCAGACACACAGCAATGCAAAAGAAGATGAAAAGCCCAAATCCACTTTGGCTCATGCACAGAGCAGGAGAGAATCCAGAGTGGCTCAAAGATGAAAAAAGAAAATCAGCAGGACCTAAGAGGTTATTTCCATGCCAACTCCTCAGGCGCTATGCAAAAGTTCAAGAACGAATGTGTACAACAGGCATAGAAGGAGGTGATGGTCACAGCCAGGCATTATGTCCTCTAAGTAAAACATTACTTATTCTTTGTTAACGGGACCAGGCAGTAGGTACAGCATCACAGTGGCAAAGGGCATCCCACATCACACCTAGCACACCCTGTAAGGGACATCTGGATTCCCAGTTAACTCCAAGCATATTTTCTACCCTAAATCATTTTCCCAATGCTCACAGCAGAACCTGCAACACCTTACAAAGGCAGAAAGGAGCGTCCTTATGAGTACAACTGCTTGTTCCAGAAGATGCCCCTCTCCAGCCACAGCAACAATCTGGTGTATTACTGAGTCACCAATCACCATGACATCCATCTGCACAGCAAGGTTTCTAAAGCTCCTTCATCTATGCCAGAGAGACACAGCAACCCCTGAATTTTATTGCACTACAAAGTAAATAACCAGACAACACCTCCAGAAGACAGGAGACTGGAGCATCTGTTCAAGCTTTCCAGAGACCATCTGAATTTATACTCTTCCTTTTATTTACACCATTTTGTCTTCTGGTTATTGATGATGTTTCTCATTTGTTTTATTAGATGCAGGTGTTTTCTGCACTTCAGCTGGGAGCACTTTCCCTTTTCAGCCAATTCCAAATCTAATTTGTGTCTCAGTCACCTTTTGACTATGATACTGGAGAGGCAGAGAGAGAAAAAAAGGAAGAGATACTGGGTTTTGCTGCCTCAGCAGATGTGTGTTAAAGTGTTTTAGTGATTCAGCTAGTGCATCTGCCTGAGGCCAAAGGAGAGGCACTGTCTGAATCTAAAACAATTAATAACAAAAAAAGCCCTAACGTGGGCAGCATGAAGTGGGGGAAGGTGGAGGTGGAAAGGGAGCAAATAAAAGAAGTATTTCCAGCTTGCAGAGCACCTCGACAAGATCTCCAACTGCTTTCAAAGACAGCCCTGCAAACCTACCCAGTCCCTTCCAAGATACAGAAGCTTCATCAGCCCTACTGCATATATAGGGGAAACTGAAGGTTCTTTTGCAACTCATCTCCACTCATCCAGCATCTCTGGAAGAGTGCCAGACTCTCGCCAGAACCAGAAAGCACTTTCTTGATGCCCCAGGGAAGCATGACCCCATAGACAAGCCCATGCCTGCAGCACTCATGGCAGGGTGGTGGGAGAGTTGCAGCATCCACTTCTTGTTGGGCTGCACATGTTTTAGTAGGGACACTGCCATTGCCTCATGCTCGGGGACCGCTCTCCAGTCCTTTGAGAGCCACCAGCAATGCAATGACCTCTGCTCTCCACTCCAGATGGGAAGGTGCAAAGGGGAACCTCTGCTGCCTGCTCATGACAGAACATCTGTCTTCTCCGTTAGCAGAAGAAACTGATTTTGCACTGTGCTCAGGCAAGAGAAATTTGTCTCCTGAGCCACTTTTGCCTCTACCATTTAAACATCCAGTATTGCCTTTATGCTTCAAACCTTGTGAAAGATTCCAAGGACATCCCAATGCTCAGGATCTGATGTCCTTCACTTGCCAAATCCCCTCACTTTGCAAGCTAACTCAGGTGGGGCATGGGGAAATGAAGACACCAGAGTCACCAGTCACCACTGGAAATCTTGGCAGCCAAGCCTTGATAACATGAAACAGAGCCAACACAGCCCTGCAGAACACCCAGGCTCTGATCTGGTGGGGGGAGACTCCATTTCTACGTGCGGTTTAAAATTGATACCCCCATGAGGCATGTTAGAAAGCAAAACATTGATGCTGTCTTCACTGGAAGCATCGGTTGCTTTGTTTTTTTAATGACACAGAAAGCCGCTTGCAAAGAGATAATTTCATTCAGCCTAGCCCTTGCTGGATGTGGAAGTCCTTGGAGGTGACTCTCCAACGTATCCAGTATGCCACCTAGCCCTCGCTAGCTCTACTACACCCAATGATGCAGGATGGACTGCTCACTCCTGCTGGAAAGGGGCTCCCAGTGTGAAGCTGTGAACATTTGCTGGGGTTATCATCGCAAGTAAGGCGGCACTGTCCAAGGGAAGGACAAGTATCTTGGGAAGAAATCACGCCCTACTTCTGACACTCAACCTAGTCTCTACACAAAGTGAAACACTGTGTTGATATCTGCACCGTGGGCTGTTGCCCATCCTCCCTTTCCGCACTTCTGTCTCAGACTTGCCCCATCAGTTCCACTTTTGGCACTTGTCATTTTTACCTCCAAGGATGAAATATTGGCTCATTTTCATGATGATGCTCCAGGCACCTGATTTCACAACCTACTTATTCTCCTGTATAAGCATTATTTCACTAATGAGTTTCAGACCTACACAAACTGGACAGTGGTTTTGGAGGAAGAAGAAAAAAAAAATCTCACGCTTGTATCTGTGATTCAGCTCTTAATCTTTCTAGATTGCCTGGACTTGTTTGATGTTCTAAGTGCCTCCAAAACACACAGATTAGCCCAAACTGATTAAAGCGTATGTTCCATCCTCTCTATCTTATCCTTGAAAGTCAGTGCTTTTGCACATTATAGAGAGTATCATAATGAAGTGTGACGTATCTGAGATGTAAAGAACAGTTAACTGCTGTCCAAATAATTAATTCTCTTTTTGCAACACAGCCATATGTAACACATGGAGCCTACAGCAATGAAGTGTATTAGAAGATGCTAACAGAAACCTTGATTTCCTCTGAACACTCTCTCTTTACTCCCCCAGAATAAGAAAGTATGTCTTACAAACATAAAACATGATTGTGATCTGCCTTGGAAGAGCATAAGCCAGGAGAAATGTGATCTTTGTTAGCTGCAGGCTCTCCGACAGCTCACAAACAGCCGTATGCTGCACACTGCCCTGTTGCTGTCTTACTTTCCCAGGGTAGTAGGTATTTTTTGGTGTCATCATTGGATGCCGAAAAGACAGCCCCTGTGAAGAGCAGGGAAAGCATGCACCAGGAGGTCATCTGCAACTCCATCCCAACTGCTAGGCACAGTGGATCAATACAGGTGGTGGCCCCGCTATCCCCATTGCTGAGACCAGTTTCATAATGTGGGAGAAAACCTGCCACCAGGGTTCATCTCATAGCTAAAATCTTGTCATCTTCTGATTGAGGATATGACTTTGTTTCCAGGTGTGTTTTCAATACATGAATGTCCTCACGGCACAGCACAGGAGTGAAATGAAGGTGACCACAGGACAACTTCACACCTCCTGGATTTCTGCCTGCTCTGAAAGCCCAGGAGAAAGTTCCTGGACAGCCCTAAATTAGAGCAGCTTCCCCAGGGATACCTTGCAGGATCTCTGCCCCACGGCAATGCAGCCATGCCCAAGCTTCCTGTGCCAGGGCTTGCAGCTGGGCTCGATGGAGGCAGTTCTCTACACGCCTTACCATTTTGTGTCTCACAGGTTGGAGTGGGAGTGAAACCTCTCCTCCAACCCTCCAGAGACTCTCATTGTCTCCACAGCAGGTATTAATATACAGGGCACGCTGTTTCTTAAGGGGTAGAAAACAGTGAGGAAAGCAAATTCCCTCCTACCCTAAGACCTTTCACAAAGTGCTTCCAGATCTCCAGGTGAACAGTGCTCACTCTCTGCCCAGTGCTGCTTTCTGCAAAGCACCCATTCAGACCAGTGGCAGATTCTCATGAAGACCATCTGCAGCATGTACTTAATATGCTGTGAAAGTTATGTCAACTGAAGAAACCATTTTAAATCGCTTCTAGATAAAGTCTTCAGGGATTGCTTTTCTTACCTTAAGCATGCTTTTTATTTATTTTTCCAGTTAACTGTGCTCTAAGCAGAGATTAAGGTAGTATTAAATAAAACCTCTGGAAACCCTCTGGTAGAACAGCAAAATAAAAGGCTCAGAAACGCAACTTTGGGAGTTCTTTTAAGGGTAGGAGGGAAAGAAAGAGTTGATCTTCACTACACAGTCACACGGGGTAGGAAGGCAGTAAAACAAGGAACACCTCAGAGGTGTAAAAAAAGCCTTAAGCGTGAAAATTTTGGAGAAGAAAGAGTTAACGCTTTTAAGCAACCATCTCTTCTCTTACCATAGATAAGGGTGCATTCTAGTGGCAAAATCCATGCAATGCAGCTGCACAGATGACTGATCTAAAAAGAAACCTGTGGAATATGAGGCTTTGGACGAGCGCGTGCACATGGGGGGGGGGGAGACTTGAATCGCACGTAAGCCTCACAAGGAACTGTCTGATCGCTTTTAATTGCCCACTGCCCTGGTCGATAACCCTGTGCTTGCGCTCCTGAGCGAGGCAGTAGCTCTGCCATTCCTGCCGGCGGCCTGAACTCATTCTGCTCCAGGTGTTAACACCCGGTGCACAGCTGCCGGGGCGGGCCGCACACCGCAATCCTGGAGATTCCCTTCCCCACGCTTCCCGCTTCCCTGCTCCCAGCAATGCATGAGCACTAAGGGAGGCAAGTGCGAAGGACCACGGCCCGGAGCGCTGTAACCCTTAGGTATGCAGCGGTGGAACAAAAGACAACAACCCCACGCTGCCCAGGACACAGGATGAGCACTGCAAGGCGCTTTTTGTTTTCTTCCCTTCTCCCTTCCCACTTTGTGCAGGGCAAGAGGCAGAAAAAGAATGAGCTAAAACGTGAAAATTGGACTTCACATGGCAAAATTCCCCTTGTTTTCTGGCATGCCCTAAGCAACAGCGAACTTTCCAAAGAGGAATCTTAGAGTTCTTACAAGCAGCCCAGCCCTCCCTCCTGCTCACTGTCCGGCAGGGTTAACCCTTGCTGTTTGGGAGGGTCAGGGGCGCACGCTGGCACCGCGCAGAGCCTCGCTGCGGTCTTACACCGGGCAGCGGGGCCGCAGACGTGAGCTGGGCACCCTGCGCACACACAAAGACTCCTTCCCAGGCGAGGGCGGGCGAGAGCGGCTCCTTGGCGCGCATCCAGCCATCTCCCTGCTGTGCTCACCTTGGGAGCTGAGGGGTAGGTGGGTGCCCCCAGCCCCCCAGGCAGCAGATGGGGGTCCCTGCCCCAGCGGCACAGTGTACAGCTGGGGCAGGATCAGATCCTGCTAACTCACCCCCGAATGCAGAGCCCTGACCTCTCCCCCCCTGACTCCCCGCAGCCCGGGCTGCTGTGCAACCCAATTGCAACCACTTTTCTCCTTTGCTTAAACCGTGAAGATCTCAACTTCTCCCCCTTCCTCTCTTCCCCTCCCCATCCTCGCCTTTCCCTTCCCTCTCCTCCTCCTCCCCTTGTCTCTCCTCATAATATTATCCTTGATCAGTGCCCGGGGTTTGAAGCCCAGAAGTCAGGAGCGGCGCTCCCCACCCCCACCGGCTCGAGTGCGCACTGATAGGGCCCTCGCTGCTGGCACCTAGTCAAGCTGAGGTGTCATTGGGATCTCAAATTGCAGCGAGGGGCTGGCAGGCAGCCAGGGGCAGTCTATTTAAAAGACAGCCTGTTCTGCAGTATTCAGTCTCTTTAGAAACTTCTCCAGGGGAAAAGTGTTAGGAGATCTACAAAGTGGATTTTTTTTTCCTTTTTTTTTTTTTTTTCCTTTTTTTTCCCCCCTTCCCCCCGTTTTTTTACCGTTCCTCTGCAGAATTTACAACAAAACAGTCCAACTTTGCAGCAAACTTTTTTATATTTTTAACTTTTTACCTTTTCTAGGTTTTTTTTTTTTTTCGCTTTATTTTGCCTTTGCAAACCCTGGAAGAGGAAAGCGGGAGGGTTGAACAGAGCCGATCGAAACACAACTTTGCTTCATACCAGGCTTCCCTGCACCTCGCTGCGTCGGGAGGGACTGTTTCTCTTCCTGCAGAAGAAGAGAGAGGGAAGGGGAGCGTTGCATCCCCTCTTCCTTCTGCTGCGTGTTGGGTTTCTTTTTTTCTACCCCTCTAGACTGCTTTGATGCATTAATAGCAGGACACTGGTTTTCAAGGAACTTTGCTCCCTCCCCAACCTGCCTCCTCCCAGCCCTTTGGGAAGAGTGTGTGTGTGTGTGAGTGTGTGAAACCGCCGTCCCACCTCCCCGAACCCCCCTGCTCCCCTCCGCCTCCCCCTGCAACCTGTAGGCTGTGCAACCCCTGCAGGCTTTGCTCCCTTTCCCCCCCTCCTTTTCCCCCTCTTCTCTTTGCGCTCCCGCAGACTGCTGTGCGGATTCCCCCTTTCGAGGCGAGAAAAAGCAGAAAGAAGGAGAAAAACGGACAAAAAGACAAAAAGCAAACCTAGAGGGCCCCCCTCTCCCAACGCCAAAAGAAAAGCAGGAGGGTCTCGCACCCTGAGAATAAACCCCAGAGCGGGGCGCCTGCACCCAGGGGCAGCGCTTTCTGCCCCTTCTACTTCTTGAATTTTTACTTTTTTTTTCCTCTTTTTTGCCCCAGAAGGGCCAAGCGGGAAGCCAGCGCCGCCCGCCCCCCGCCCGCGGCACCCTCCGCGCCCCTTCCCGCAGCATCTCCGCCGCGATGCTGCTGCGGCTCCTGGTGCTGCTGGGCGCCTGCCCGGGGCTGTCGCGGTGCCTAGGCTCCTTCGTGCAGTGCGAGCCCTGCGACGGCAAGGCGCTGTCGCTGTGCCCGCCGCCGCCCCTGGGCTGCGAGCTGGTGAAGGAGCCCGGCTGCGGCTGCTGCCTCACCTGCGCGCTGCCCGCCGGCCAGCCCTGCGGCGTCTACACCGAGCGCTGCGCCCGCGGGCTCCGCTGCCTCCCGCGGCAGGGCGAGGAGAAGCCGCTGCACGCCCTGCTCCACGGCACCGCCGTCTGCCTCAGCGAGAAGAGCTACCGCGAGCAAGCCAAGGCCGGTGAGTGACGCCCGCCTCGCTCTCCCTCGTCTTTCCCGGGTGCTTTGCCGTTTGCCCGCCTGCTTTGTCCACCCCACCACCGTCTCCCGGATGCATTGTCCCCTCTTCCTGGGTGTTCTTCCGTCCCCTGCGCTTGCTTTTCCGCCTTTCCGACTCTTCTTTCCATCTTTCCGCTGGCTTTTCTACTCCCTCCCACTGACTGCTCTTCCCTGCTCCCCCTCCCCCCGCTGCGTTCCTATTCTTCCGGCTGCTTTTCCATCCTCCCAGGTGCTCTTCCATGCACCCGCTTGCTTTTCCGCCTTCCCAGCTACTTTCCCGTCTTTCCACCCGGTTTTCCATTCCCACTCTTCCCCAGCTGCTCTTCCATCCCCCCTCCTCCCCCGTGTGCTTTTCTGCCTTCCCGGCTGCTCTTCCATTCATCTCCACCACCACCAGCTGCTTTTCCATCTTTTTGGCTACTTTTACATCTCTCTGCCCGATCTTTTTTCCTCTCTCTCACATACACACATATACGGACCCCAGCTGCTTTTCCATCTTTCCAACTATTTCCCCATTCCTTCCCCACCCCTTCCACCAGCAGCTTTTCCAAGCCTGATGGTTCTTTTCCATCTTTTCTGGCTGCTTCTCCACCACCACAACTTCCCTTGTCTGCTCTGCCATCCCCCTATCGCTTTTCAACCTTCTTTTTTCATCTTTCCGGCTGCTCTTCCACCCCTCCCATTTGCTTTTCCATCTTTCCAGCTGTTCTTCCATGCCCCCTACTGCTTTCCCATCCTTTCCATCCATGCCCTTGTTGAACCTCCTGTTGCTTCATCTCACAGCCTCCCCCAACCCCCCTTAAATCATCACCTCTGGGTTGCCCTGTCCCCAATGGAAAGCTTTTCTTCTGCCACTTCCCAGGTTCACGTCCTAGTCACAGCTGCATCCCAGTCCTTCCCCAATTCCATCCTTTACATCTTTCCTGCATCCCCATCCTCACCCTCTCCCTGCCCCCTTTCTCTCACCATATTTTCCACCTTGCTGTGGGGCCCAAATTGACCTCTGCAGTTTGACATTCAGGGAAGGGCTGCACGGCACCTTCCTGTGCTACCTGCCTCATCCCACAAGTCCTCAAGCACCCTGGGGTTTGTTGCTCAGACTCCCACTTTCCCTGTGCCATCACTGCAGCCCTCTCCTCCTTCCTGCCCGCTGCTGGACGCCTTTGTTGGGCAGTGGGTTTTAGCCCAGGGAGGTGACGAGAGCAGGTGCATTAGGGGCAGGGGATCTGCTATTACAAAAAGTAATGATGGTGTCGCTAATAATGAGAACAGGTTAAAAGCAAGCATGAAGGCTGGTGTGGTTGCGCCAGTGCAAAGCCAAGCTTCTGAAATATTTGCACCTTGCACGTGACAAAAGCACAAAAGTAAGCACTCCTCCTCTTTGGCACTCGTTTAACTCCCGTTTCTGGATCCTGTAGTTTGTGCAAGGACGCTTTCCATTTACTCCTCCAAAGACATTTGTATTTCTGCCACACGTTGAAGAGGAGGCAAGGAGGGTGTCTGCATGTCCAGGGAACCACTTAGCAAAAAAAAAAAAAAGAAGACCCTCTATTTTTTTTGTTCCATGAAAACTCATTTTTGCTTGTTAGCAAGCTTCTGCTCATACCCGCGCAATGGGAATCAGTCCCTCCTTCCTAGCACCTAATAAATCTCCATGGTTTTATTATTTTTCCCCTTCGCTGCTTGCAGGCAGTGGTTGTGTTGCTACGCTCCATCCTTCAGAGCAAAACCAACTTCTGTGTGTATAAATTCCCCTCTCCCTCAAATGACAACAAATGTCCAAACTCCCTTAAAGCCGTCCAGAAACAGCAGAGCTGAGCGTGGTTTTCTGAAAGGGCGCTGGAAGGGATGAGGATTGGGAGGGGACCCACGCATGACAGAGCCAGGAGCTACGTTCCTGCCTTGGAGCCTGGGAAGCTGGGCAATAACTAGTTGGCAGCAGAGCTATGTGAAGTATCTAGGAGCGCATCATCCCCGGTGTTTATTTACTCTGCACGTGTGTGCGCGCAGCCAGGGGCAGGCTCTGTGCTTGGGAAGGCAAAACTGCAGCTGAAGCCCAGCAGCACCCAGGAGACAAGGGCTGATCTTTCCGCCCATGACATAGGTGCCCCTTGCACACCAAAGGCGCCTGAAAAAGCTGTGGTGCTTGGTTCCCAGCAGGAATCTTAACTTGGTTCCACCTGCTTTGCTCTTCCCAAGGAAAACTTGTCCTTTAGCAGGTGCTTTGCGTGAAAACCTTGTAGTATCGCTGGGTTTGGTCTTGTTGGGATGGGAGCACCTGTTGAGCGAACAAGGAGAGGGATAGGAAAGAGATTGCAGGTTGGTTGCAAAACCACCCCCCTGGCACTACCTGCACTTCCAGTTTGGACTCCGTGAGCGCCGCAGGGGGCTCTTTTTGACAGGTTTTGTTCGCAGCCGGGAGATGAGCCTGGATCCAAAAGGCTGCTGCGAGAAGCTGTGGGAGACCAGCAGGCTCCTCTTGAGATTTGTGAGATCGCAAAAAAGAAACAAAAAATAAATGAGGAATTCCTGAGGATGGGAGAGGAAAAAATCTCCTGGCATTCAACTGGTAGCGTGTGAGAACAAAGTATATTTTCATAGGCATGTTCCTAAGCAACAGGGCAAGGAAAGAAATGAAGTTTGACTTGAACTTTCTGGCCTCTGCCAGTTTGGCCAGCAGTGCAGGGACCATGCGCTGGGGAAGCTGGCCTGGCCTTCCCATCTATCAATGACCAAAATTGGCCCTGAGCTGCGAACCGCTGAGAAAGAATCAGCACTCTGCAAAATAAACTATGTGACAGCAGCGAGGACTAGATCAAACTGCATTTCTATCTATTTCTGCTCTTGGCGCTGGCCGAGTTCAAAATCGCAGATGTCTTCCTCTTCATAGTTGAGGTGGAGAAGCAACAAGAAGTATTACAAGAGTCCAAGCCTGGGAGGCTGGGCTTGGTTCTTCTGTAGTCCAGATGTCTTGCCTGAGGACAAGATACTCCTGGGTACCATGCCTCAGTTTCCTCATTTTTAAGCTGGGCACAGCTGTACTGACAAATGCTGGACCTGTGTTCATGGATCTCTGAGAGGTCGGAAATGAAAGAAAGTGTGGGATTAGAGGGGTTTGGTGAGGCTCATTTTAAGTAGGCTGATGTGTAGGTACTGATGGGACAGTCCCTGTAATCCTTCCTGGCACAACTGTCCTTTACCAAAAGCCAAACATTATGGCTGTAATTGACTGTTGCTGGTAAAAAAACGTGAATGAGCTTCATTTATGGTACAGGCTGCAGGATTCTGGGTTTTCTCTGTTTTGTTCAGATTTCCTTTGAAATACACCACGTCTTTCCATTTTTCTTCCCTGTGCTCCTTGCCAGACTTCCTCCTGCTGAGACAGCAAGGTCAGGCTGAGCGCCTGGGAGCGGAGGGCACAGATTGGAGCCTGCTGCCCTTAAAAAGGCTTGTGGAAAAACAAAGGTTGTCAAATATTTCCTTCTCCTCTCTCATTCCTGCTCTCTTTCTAGAAAGCGAGCAAGACTTGGCAAGTTTCCGCACGAAACTGTGAGCCAACGATAACCAGGAGGGGAAAGGAGGGGGGTTGCAGAATTAGCCCTAAGAAAATCGTCTTTGCTGCGTCAGCTGGAAGTAGGCGGAGGAGGAGCGCTGCCGAGCACAAGTTTCCTGCAGCTCGTGTTCGGTGCAGTCCTTTATCCCTACCCAACATATTCCCCCTCCTTCCCCCCGCCCACTTCATTTCTCCTTCCCGCTCTCTTCTCCTCCCCGTTCAGGAACTCAGGGCTTCAGGAGTGAGCAATGGGGATGTGGCAGAGCAAGTGGGCAGCTGAGCTCTGGGGTCCAGGGTGAGGGTGAAGGTTAGGGCAGGGGTCGTGGGAGCGGGGCGATTGGGATGCACCGTCTTGCAGCCATGGGTTGCTCAAGGAGGGACCCGGCTGGTGCAAGCGGCAGGTCCTTTGTGCGAAGCAGCTCCCAAGCTGTCAAGGCAAAAGCTAGTAGCAACAGGCCTGCAAAGCCTCAGATCCGAAACAGGAAAATCTCCATTTTTCTTTTGATCTGAAGTTTCAACAACAATAACAATATATATAAAAAAAAAAAGGTGAAATCTGTCAGGTGCCAGCAAGAGCCAGGTTTCTACGGTGTGTGTACGGGGGAGGGAGGGATGGGGTGGTTCAAACAGGAAAGGAGGGGCCTTGGCTGGAAAGATTTTCCTGCAGCCTGGTTTCTAAGGAAGGAGGGAGAATATTAAGTAGTTGATCCAAATGAAATTCCTGCCGGGAGCCAGCAGTTCACCGGAGAAAAGACGTGGCTCTGTGCGTGCGTGCATGATCTGGTCCCCAGCTCCTGTGCAGTGCTGTCAGCCTGGACCTGCTCCAGCTGAATGAAGGGAGCCCCTCCAGAGCCTGTACTGTTGCAGGGGAGAACTGGGGCTGGCCTTAAAAGGGAACCCCTGCAGACCTGAGAGGTGGCTTGTGCCTCCTCATGTCAGTATTTAAGCACCAGCATCCTGTGCCCAGATGTCCGTTGCGGCTTTGGCATGTCAGTGTGTGACCAGAGTTGTGTGCTACTGGAAGTGTTTGCGTGATTGCGGGTAGAGGTGTCTTCCTCATGCCCAGAAGAAGGGAGTAGGAGAGGTCGGGTATGTTTTGTGCTAGCTTCTAGACAGCCCCTGGTTTCTTTTGTCATGTAGTTTGGCTCATGTGTGTCAGGGCAGACAGGGAGGATGAAGAGGAGAAGCAAGCAGGCACTGCCTTGCACAGTGTATGGTCCTCTGCTTCCTCCTAACGTCCGCTGGAAGTTTTGCTTCATGCTGGGCTGAAAGACATGGCAGATGAGAAAGTAGGTATGGGAGTTTTTACAATGGGGATGGTTCTCTGTGCTGTTCACCTAAACTGGAAAGTCTGGGAGCACTCTGGGAAGGAGGCAGGAATCTCCACCCCCTCCTCTGCTCAGCAGGTTAGCTGCTAAGAGCAGTTGCAGCTCATTTCACCTCTGTTAAGTTACAGGGGAGATAAAAAGGCCCAAGACACAGCAAATCCTGACTATTTTTTTCTTCTTTTACCAAGCACTTACTAGTGCTGATGTAAGGTCAGACATAAATGGAGAATTTGGCTGGAACATACCTGCCCTCGATGTGGGTTGCAGAGCAGCAGAATTAACATGCACAGGAAGGATATGCCTGTGAACATACACACACATGTGCCATGTTCACACACCCACACATGCCTGCACAATGGTTTAATGTGTGCAGATACACACATGGAGCATTTTTGTCTCTCAGGCAGAACGGTTTCCCGGCAGCACACGCAAACCTCTCTTAGGTGCGGTGGTTCTGCTTATGAGTGGCACGTTGGTATTTTGACATCAAGATTAGATACTGGCATACAGACCAGCCTATCCTATTTGCCTACTGAGAGCTGAGAAATGAGATGCAGCAGGTGAGCATATCAAACAACAGGAGGCAAGGAAGGAGATAGATGCAAGATATTCCTCCCAGACAGCTGTGTGGATCTGAGCTCACCCGCTGTGCTTGGAAGTGGCTTGTGTTTTTTGGGATAGAGCAAGTCTATGTTAAATACCTTGTGAGATATCCCAGTTGAAGATGCAGAGAGATTGCAGTTTGCAGAGGGCAGCCAATCCACCTCCTGCACCATGACAGGGCTGCAGGATATGTGCAGAGGGCAGTGATGCCTGGTGGCATCAGTGGAGGAGATCGTGCTAGGGACACTGAAAGAGCTGGGACCCTTCAAACTTCTCTTTGCTCAGGCAGCAACAACTGGCCTTTGGGAAAGTGAGAAGAAGAACTTAATTGGGAAAAGACAGCAAAGCTGCTGAGATGTGGCAGGCTAAGGGCAGGAGAAATAACCTCCAGCATTGAGGAGGAGGAGGAGGCAGCAGGACCTGAAGACATGGTACATGCACAAGTCAAAGATGATCCAAAGAGTCTGGCTTGGGTGAACTCACTGGCAGCCAGCATAATAATCACCTAGTCATTTGTAAGGAGATTTTTTACAGGCAGAAAGATAGATACTATCTGTTTATCCTCAGGACGGGTGTAGCTGAAAGTATGAGGAAGCTCTGCTGGCAAGGAGGAGGAGGGATATTTGGTGCCTGCATTCTGGGATCCTCTAAAACCTGGATCTACTGGGTCCATATAGCAAAAGCCTCGGCACTGAGTCTTCTGTGGGGCACAGAGTGGGGTAGAAGCTGTTTCATAACTCCTGGGCCTGGGGGCTACCTGTTTGAGTTCACTGGGCATGGGTTGTGCTTGATGCCTTGGCCCTTCCTGGAAGGGTCACATCACATCTGGTGATGAAGGAGTGACATCCCCATCTTCTTGCCACTCAACCCCCACAAAACACACTCTACTCCCTCAGCTGTGTAGCCAAGGCAACTCTCAGCAAGATGTTAGTTCCGAGGTGGCTCTTTGATGCTAGTGATCTGAGGGAACCCCTCAAGTGTCAATCTGCTGCTTGCAGTTAATCGCAGCAGGAGCCAGCATAATGTGTTTGCAGAAATTTGGGACTTCTGTTGGTTTGATGTGGGCAAATTTGCTCTCAAGGAACTCAAGGAAGCTGTTTCTGAACATGTTTTGATGGGTCTCCTGTCTGTTTATGATCTCTCCAGGGCAAGTGGGCTAACTGTCCATCAATCTACATCTTTTAGATGCCACCTTTTGGCTAGGAGACCACACCTGCACTGAGCAATGCATGCAGGAAGGTCCAAGCCTCCCCTGGGGGAAGAGGGATCCGGTCAACAGGCTAAACCCTGTGAAAGTGTCTTAAATGTATGCCTGTGGAGTCAGTGGGCATTTCATGTGTTGTGCACATAAAGCCTTGCTCTCACTTACACTCATTCTGTAGAACCCTCAGATATTCTCACAATTTTTCCTGGTGCCTCCACCCCAGTGGTACTGCCTTTTTCATGCAGAATTTGGGAAGGGGGTGTCAATACCCACCACCAGAAGCAGGCACATCATTCCCTATTAGCCTGGCAGGGCTTGATCCTGCAAGATGCAGAGCACCAGAATATCACAAAGTTTTGGGGCAGCCAACCTCCTCCATGGGAGCCAACCACCTCAGTCCTTGAAGATCTGCAAGGCCACAGCAGAAAGTTATGTTGGGTTAGGTAGGATTGGAAAGCTCTTCGCAGCTGTCTGCCTTGAGGGCTGTTGGTTTGTTTGCTTGTTGGATGGACACAACTGGCTGACTGATGGAGATAATTGTTACGTTGATGGAGATAACTAGTCTGGTTGCTATTTAAAGCAAGAAGATAATCCTGAGAGATACTTCCGGAAATGATCTTTTAGCTAATCAAGAGAGGGAATGTGTCTTAAAGGTAACGTTGGGTGCAAAGTTGGCCAATAGTCATAATTCCTTTTGTAGAAAACCAGTAGAAATATTTTCTTTTTCCAGATTCACATAGGATTCAACCTCCAAAGACAATTAAATCAATAGACCCATTTATTGTTCATACTTAAGAGATCAGATGTTATGCATTGGACTAATGAAAAAATCTAGTAATTAATTAAGTCAGTGAACAACTGGCTTATAGAACCCGCCTCTCATTTTTTAATTTAAAAGAGATGCTGGAAAAAAAAAGTTTTGTTAGAGAGGGACTGCATAATTTCTATACCTGTCCAGCAGTCAGTTAATGGTGCTGCCACAGCCACAGTTCTGTCTTAATAATGTCTAAATACACAGTGGCATACAGTCACTTACTTTGACTTGTGGCTTCTGCTTTCCTAAAGAAATAGTAGACATGAGTGAAATTTTACTGCATCATTTCATAACCATTTCAGTGTTCAGTTATTTGATTTTATAATAGCAGAGGTGGCTTGAGGTTGCAGGAAGAACTAAGTGCAACAGGGATTTCATCATTCCAAAAAGGCTCTGGACCTGATAACCCTCTGGCAAAGGGCAATCAGTTGTCTTTCTTGGAATTTCACACCCCAGACTGGAGGTCTGTACCCTTTGCTTCATCAAAGGACTCATATTTTTAGTATTGAAAAACATCTTTGCATTGTGTTGGACCAAAGGGAATTGATTTATTGGTATGCAGTGATCTAGTGTAAGGAGGTAAATGGTTAGGAGAGACAAGAGTCATCTGCCAGGATCAAGCTTGGGCAAGTTACTGCTTATCAGCATTGTCAGAGTGTGAACATCAGACTTCTGCTACCTTTTTGTGGTACTGCTTAGGTGGATTGAGAGATTAAATAATGTGCAGGCCTACTCTAGGTTAAGGCTTTCTGAGAGAAGGAGCCATTAAGAAAGCAGAAGGGAGTCCTGAGGGCAGAGGTGGAAATCTCGTCTCTCGGAACTCGTAAAAGTCAGGTTGGACAGTACATGTGACATTGTGTCATCTGGTGCTGACACAGAGTTGAGCAATGGATGATCTCACACATCTTTTCCATCTAGTTTAAGGCAGAGCTGTGAAAGTCAGGCTGAGGGCCTAGAAATTAATCCAGGTTAAGCTGGAGGTTGCAATCACAGCTGCACACCTAAGTATTTGTGGTGTTCCACCAGTTCGCACCCTGCACCTGATACAAGTGGATCTCCAGACTCCATCTGATGTGCCTTCACCTCTCTTCAGGGCAAGCAAAGAGTTTGGCTTTCTTGGATCTTTGAGTTACTGGCTTCTATATACAACATAAGTGGGGATGGGTCTTTTGATGGAGACTACCAGCTTCCAGTGAGAGCAGCACCTCCTGGATTCAGTTCCAGTATTCAGTTGTTAAAAGCTTCTGCTTAATACAAAACTAAATCAGATTCAAAACCCTGACCAAAAGGCAAAATTCACCTTCATCCATAAGCAGGCCAGAGAGCTTAGCATAAACTGTGGTGGCTTCTTTCATAGTACATCCTCTTCTCAGGATCATCTTCTTTAATACAATCTTCCCGTCAGTTGCACAGTGTTCATAGTATTGCTGCAATATCCACAGTGATATCACAGGTCTTAATAGCCACCAGCAACAGCCATCTTGGTTATGCTTCTTGGGTCTTCTTAGCACCTGGCAGTACAGTGATTTGTCAGATGAGTTTCAGTGATCAGAATAGCATCAGCACTATGGCAGCATCCTGCTTTCAAGTCCAGGTTTCTTCACAGCTTGTGTATATTGACACCAACCTTCAGCTGAGTTTTAGAGACAGACCCCACATAGTCCAAGAGGGCAAAGCTACCTAATATTTTCCCTGGTGACATTTCTTCCATCACTGCTGTAGAGCTGCCTGCATCCAAAGAAGTCCCCATGTCCTCTACTTTCTCATATAATAATTACAGTTGATGGATGCTATTGGAGTTCTCTTCCAACCCGTGACACCTCCCTCTTTCCTAAGGACAGGCAAGATTTTTTTCAAGTGATCTCTGATGGCCAGATGAGCAGTTCACACCCTTTTGTTTCTATTCAGAAGATTTGAAAGCGTGTGTTTTCTAAGTAGTGTTTCCTTTTATGACACAGATAAGCCCCATGGAGAAACTACTGGTAAACAATTCAGTGATGCTGTTAAGAGTTACTCCAGATTTTCCTCACCTTTACTGTCAGATGGGCAGAAACTGCCATGCAGTCTTCTTCCCTGAGTTTTCTTTCTTCGCTCTTTTCTGCTCTTAATTCCTTGACAGTCTGGTGGGGTTTTTGCCTCCTTTATAACAACCAATGGAATATGCCACTAGGGTGGATTTGTTGGAAAAGATGCAAGACTAAGAAAAACGAATGATTTCATCCTTTCAGGAAGGAAAAATATGTGTTGGTCACTATGATATTGAAAGATGATTAATTTAGATTTCTCTCGGTCATTCTTCAGTTCTCAGGTTCTTCTGCAGTTTCAGCATATGGAATGGGGAACATCTGCAGTCTCTAGATGATGTGAAGGAAATATGTTTTATCTTCCTATCATCAGTGCATCAGCAACAGGAGCTTCTTGATGTAAATCTAATCCTGAAATACTTCCTTCCCCTCCACTTGGCAGTTCAGTTCCCTGGAAGATAACTTTGTTCAGGAAATGTCAGGCTGATACCAACAGCTATCTAGAAACAGAGTGCCTGCAATTTTGCATGATCAGCATTCATTTAGTTGAAATGGATGGATGTTTGTTCATGTTCTTACCAAAGGAAAAAGCTCTGGAAAGTTTCCCAACTCTTTTACTGGTTAGACATCTTGGGTTCTGTCTTCCATAGAAATGGTTGTCAGTGAGAGCTCAAAGTCTCTGGCAATGCAGCCTGTTCACCTGGACCCTTACCTGGTCTTGGTGTGTCATGTATATGCATTGAAAACTCCCTTTGCTATGGCCTTTGCTGAGAATTGAACATAGCCAGATTAGGGAGCTTTCTGGAGACAAAGTGATGGATCAAAGACAACACCTCTTGGTGAGCCCTAGTCCTTGTTTGTACATCCTAGATCAGAAGCAGACAAAGCCACCGTCTGGTGCCCATGCTTGGCTCTTCCAGCACAGCAAGGATGCTTAGAGTCTGTCAGGCTAACATCTAACAGTGTATAGGGAGCTCCCTATTTCTAAACCTGCTTTTCTCCTTGCACTGGAAGGTTGCTCCCAGGGAGTTTTCTTTTGTGGATGCAGCAGCCAAGGGTAACTCAGGAAAGCATCATTTGGCACACAGCAACAGATCCTTCTTTACACTTCTAGTTCCCATAGCTGTACATCTCCCACCTCCATGGCACTTGCTGGCGCTGCGGAGAAGTGGTGCTGACCCAGAGATCCGTTCCTACAGATAGGCTCTGCACTTCCAGAGCAGACCAGAACATGAGCTGGTTCCCTTGAGAGCTCCTTTCCCACATGCTGAGCTGCATTTCTCCCCCATCCAGCTCTGTATGAGGACACCGAGGTCATCAGGATGATGATCTCCCTTTCCCATGAATCCTGTGTGAACCTGGGGGCAGCCCAAACACCTGATATTCACGCTCTGCAGGTGAGCCCTGGCTGATGCAGCAGAATCTGCATCCACAGGTTTCTGCTGAGGAGATACTACTCTCCTGAGAAGGAAATGATCTTCTAGGCGAGTTCAGCAAAGGCCAAACAATAACTTCAAAAAAAAGGCACGGTGCAATAGTGTAGCACTCTGCTATCCTACCCTGCTCTCTGAGGCCTGTAAGGTATTCTTGAGCTGTTCCCAAGCATCCTTCTGGCTCTTGGATTAATAAAATGGAGATGAGTCTTAACTCACAGTTAAGTCTTTCCAGCCCTCTGGGAGCTTTTTCACCTCTTCTCTGAGCCTGATCCGAGTGCTCAGTATTCTTCTCTTAAAAGGTTTCTCTGTGGGACAAGGTCCCAGCAACTTTCAGTATGCTGTCACAGGGATATAAGGTACTGGAATACCCCAGAGCTCTCTTCCAAAAGCTTGTGTGGCTTTTGGGATATGGGCTGTTTGGACTCTGGTCATATGCAGGGGACTGGGCATGGTGGGGTATAGTTGGTGTTTTTGTGGGCGCTTCATGATGCTTTGATTGCTAAAGTCTTCCTTCTGTGCTCTGCAAATCACGAAGGTGATTTGCCGCCTTTGGCATTTGTTGAGATACCTAATTCTCAGTGAAGAACACAGGGTCTGGGTTTTCTTACCACCACCCCTGTGCCTGTCAAACAATTTGTCACTGCTGCCCATAAGAGCTACGTAACAGACTGCAAGGGGACCAGTACTAAAGAGGTTGTAGAATTTATCTTAACTTCAGATCTTTGGAAGCCTTAGAGTGACCATTGGAGGAACAGGAGGAGAGAATGCAGCCTCCAGAAACACTGTTCCACCCTAAAATCAGCACCCAAGCCAAATGATGGAGCTGGTCACAATTTGGAGGGTGCAGCATCTCTGCAGTGAGTTAGACATGAAATTTAGACATCCAGCAAAGCCCAGATACTTCTGTATTAGTAGATGGCTGTTATTTCACCCAGATCTGTCATAAATGCCTTTTGCACATTGCTGGGACTTGGGGGATGTGGGGTGACAGTCCAAGCAGGGCTGCTGCTTTCCTATCCTTCTCAGTGTGTGGTGTCTCCTCCCAGTCTCTCATCGCCTACAAGCATCACCAACGTGCTCCCTTGCCAGTCCCTGCTAGATGAGCCATGCCGGCCCGCTGCCGAGACCCCACCAAAGCACGAAAGTTCATTGAAAGTCCAAGGCACATTGCAGCTGGCTCTGCAGCAGCCAACACCCTGGGCTAGTGGGGGACTGGCCAGAACCTGCATCCCCAGCCCTGGCTGCCTCCTCCTCTGGTGGGTGCCAGACAGCCTTGGGTTGGGCGGGTGCCTGAGGTCACTGCCTGACCTCACCAGGGCTGTGATCTGGGCTCAGTGACCCCAGCCCCAGGCACAGCACCTGAGCCGGCTCCACTGCCCACCCTGCGGGGCTGTGCACAGGGCTGGGGGTCGTTTGCTGTTGTGCTAGGGTTGTGCCTGCGATGGGCTGTAAATGAGCTGTTCTTCATTAGGGCAGTGAAAGCTCCCTTCTGGGCTGATCCCTGTGGCCTCCAGGGAGCTCAGGAATGCTTTTGCTTAATTGTGCTCTCCAGCTGCCAAAGGGCGCGAGATGAGTTGAGATGACCCTCCTCGCTCCACATCCCTGCCCTGCCTGCATTCTGAGCATGCAAACACAGCAGCTCATCTGTGTGCTGACCAGGAGGTAGAGATCTTTATTTTCCTGTCATGGGCACAGGTCCAAGGCTGGAGAGGAACTTGCCTGCCCATCCTAGAAGGTTTTGGTGTAGGTCTGGTACATCCCTTCCTCTGAAGTGGGGACAAGTGGGGAGGGCAGCTGGGTGAAATGCATGAGCAGGGTTTTTACCAGCCAGGGTCCTGAGCATAATCTTCTGTATAAGACTGAGGTACACCTCTAACGTGATTTGCAATAAAACACTGATTTCAGGGTCAGCACTGACATTACTTTTCTCTCAGCCGCAGCAAGCCCAGGAAGCTGCTTTACATTGCCCAGCAAGAGCCAGTGTAATATAAAGGATGGGTGAGGGAGAAGAAATGGGAGGGTCCCGCCCCTGTGGCAAGTACAAGGAAGAAGACAAACATTGATTTCAGCAGTTACTGCTTCTGCCTGCATGTGTGTGTAAAGTCCAGCAAGAAGACACAAGCAGCCAGCATAGGGCTGGGCAGATAATGGAGCCATCGTAGATAGGAGTCTGTGGCTCTTTGTGCTGGGGAGCTGTTGTTATAGGTGAAGCTCAGAGGGAGTGTCCAGATCTGGCTCTAATTAGCACTTTGGGGTCCTGATCAATGGGAACTGCAGAAGAAAAAATCCCTCCCTCTCTCTCTCTCTGCCTCTCCCATAAGTTTCTTCTTTTCTCGATCAGCAGCACCGGCTGCCCTAGATGTATAATCCCAAAATGTTTTCCCTCCCTCCAAAAAGAAAGCCAGAATGTCAGAGATCACCCAGCCAGATTTGGGAACCATCATGCTGTAAGCAGCAATGGGATGGAAAGTGGGGTCATCCAAAGACAGCTGCCACCAGGGCCCAAATTCACAGAGCCCATTGGAAAAGTGGGATGGTGGCATCATTTGTGAAGTCCTGCAAAGGGGGACATGCCCTCCATGGGCATACTGGGAGGTAGCAGTTAATGTTGAGGATAAATCCTCCTCCAGTGGAGAATGGTCACATTGTGCACTGTTATACTGTGGTGTTCAGTGGGAGACTGCTCTATAACCAGTGATGTTTCAGCCCTGGATAATGTAAGCCTTGATTTCCATCTTGCAGTGAGTTCTTCTGAGCAGAGATGTCTGAGTCTGGGGATGGAGGAAGGACAGGGAAACTTCTCAAGGTCTCCACCAGTGACATTTGTCATTCCTGTGCTCAAGGTTTAATTGACATCCCCGTTAAGTCTTTCTCCAACAGCTTCCTGCTCAAGTGGTGTGTTATGTTAGTGCTTACACTGTAAATAGTAATAATCATGATAATAATCAAGAGGGCTGTTCATCAAGGTTGTGCTGTGGTCGTGCTTGTTTTTCTTAATGTGTGTGTGGCTTTTTTGGGGGGTTTTGAACAGGACAGCAAGTTCTGTAGCAGTAGGCTGTGGAAGTAACAAGCATGGACCCTTACCAGCTGTGGTCAATAAGATACTTTTCCTACCTTTCTGCCAAAAGCCGATGAAAACATGTTACAGAGATCCCAGACATTTGGGTAAAGCTTCCTGCTCTGCTCTGTAAAGTCAGCAGGCAGGGAGGAGGCAGTGTCGCCACATGCCCCGCACCCACGTGTGAGCACACACCCCTACCCTGTGGGGAACTCACACATCTCCAACACATCTGAAGCGTGGAAGCGTCCGGGCTGGGTTTTGGCCCAGATGCAGCAAAGTGCCCTGGCTGCTCTGAGTGGTATCTGTTGAGGACAGCACACAGACAGACAGAAGCTTTCCAGAACTGTGCCTGGTATTTTGCTACACTGCATCCTTTCTGTCAGTGCAGAGTGAATGGGTTGGAAACGTCTCCTGCTAGAGAGCTCCCTCTGGCTGGTCCAGAATGGGGAGAGGGTCTGTGCCCTCAGCCTGGGGCAGAGGACACTGCACGCTCTGCTCTATTTTCTGTCTCTCAGGGCTTGTGGGAGCCTGCACAGATTTGAACATCAACACCACAGTCCTTCTGGCATAGCCTGTGTCAGAATGATATGCAGATGCTCACCCCTTTTTCCCTGGGTCCTCCATGGGCACTGCAGCATCAGATCAGACAAAAGGCCGTAGGCTGGCTTTGAGTTGAGTTTAGTCTCCTGCTTTGGCTGTACAGTCAACATTCTGTTCAGGTGGCTACAGCCTAAGTCTCATCTCCAGAGTAACCAAGCATCCTTGTCTTGGCCAGAAATGTCATTGTCCTGTGTGGCCAGTGAACCTGGGACCTCCTGTTGAGAAGGGATGGAGGTGTGAAAGCCACCTCCCTGCTTCCAAGCGTCCCTAGGCTGCGAACACAGTGAGCAAGGCCTTCCTGACAATGCCTTGTGCCCATGGCTGAGATAGAGACATGCAGCATGCTCTGCCTCTGCAAAAAGCTGCCTGCCTAAAACCCAGTCACTGGTTTGGCAAGGTGGGAGGGAGCAGGCAGAAAAGGGCTGTGCAGCGGGCTGGATGTCAACAGCAAGGGAGGAGGAACCCCAGTCTCCTTCCTCAGTCTCAGACAGGCACAATTAGGGCTCTTTTGGGGAAACTGGGAGTTGCTGCTGCTGGCATCTCCTCAGAGGTGCAGCAGTGCCAATGCTGGGCACTGCTCAGGGTGGCAGATGGAGGTTAAAGAACAAGCTGGAGGGTGAGGATGAGTGTAGGGGCTCTGGAGATGCTGACAAGCATGTCTGGTCCTGGCTGCTGGTTGATGCAGATGATCCAGCCAGGAGGAAAAGGGGGGCACTGCAGGGTGTAGTCTGCCCTCGCTCTGCCTTTCCCTGTCCTGTTGGCATCAGGAAGGTCCCTCACCAGCTGCCTAGAGCTTGTCAGGAACTTCTGTGTCAAGAGACCTCTGCCCTTCAATTTGTCAAAATTGGCTTGTTAGTATCAAATTAGGGAATAGATAGGTGTGTGAGCAGGGAGTGCTTCAACTTTGTTGCTGAAGGAAATTAGGCTATAAAAATCATCAGAGGGTGGATGAAAAGGATACCTCCAAGGCATCCATGGGGTTCTCACTGGGAATTAAAGACCTGAACTTGACACCACTGCTGAGCAGCAGATGGAGGAGTCCCACACATCCCTTGCTGTGTTGCTGCTTGACCTGTGGGTGCCAGGGAGGCTGAAGAGGGTCTCTTTCAGGTGCCTTTTTTGTCACACATTGGACTCGGGCTGGGAGCTTTCCATGCATGCAAGCTATTAGCTCCCTCTGCAGAGCACTGGGCTCTTGTGGCTCCTTCCCATCTCCCCTTCTGAAAGGGCTCCACATTAGTGCTCAGCTTGCTCTGGGGAGCTTGCAGGAGCCAGGGAGATAAGGTGTTTGCAGAGAGTGAAGCTGCTGACCATGTGAGCCAGCTGAGCTGCTACAAACACCCATTGCACCTCAAGTCCTGGGGACTGGACACCCCGTGCTGTTTTTCTGACTGACCCTCACTGCCTTGTTTGTTATTTTAGGTCTGCTTAGGTAGCTGTGCCTTCCGTGTTTATTATTGCAGAGGTAATGAGCTGTGTCCCTCTTGTGTGATTGCAGGGTTGCCTGCCCCGGTGTGAATCCTGCCCTTAATTATGGTCAGGAGATGCCCTGGCTCTGCCTTCTGTGGCTCTGGCAATGTGTGCCAGAGGGGATTCCCGGGACAGATCACAGCATGCTTCGTTGCCGTGGAAGGGCTTAGTCACTGCGGCTGTCTCCGGTCTCTTTTCGGACCTTGGATGCTGCAACTTCTTTGAGGCAAAGCATGCACTTCTGCTGCACCTTGTACAGTGATATTTCCTGGATAACAAGATCATTCCCCAGTTACAAAAATCTATTCCCTATCCCTTGTCTTGTCATCCCCTTATAATAGAGGATCCCTGACCTGTAGGGACTTTGAGTCCTGCAACAAGAAAGAAACCCCAGACATATGCACATCATGAGGCAAAATGGCAAGAGGACCCTGTCCTGAAGAGACGTGTGAGTCCTGGGGATGGTGCATGGGGTTATTTAAGTGGTGTGGGCAGTCAGGAGGGTGCTGAGTCAGAGATGCTGATCCAGCGCTGTTCTTGTGGAAAGAGAAAACAAAAGTGCTGCTTTAACTAATAAGTGGCCGTGGAAGACTTCCGGGTTCTCCTGGGAAAGGGCAGGTTCGCTTTGGCAAGGAGGAAGAAGAGATGAGGAGCCGTGGCAGGCTTGGGGACCCAGTGACCAGCCTGTCCCCTGGGCCGCCTCCGAGACCCCGTTGCGATTTGTGTGACGGGCCAGTGCTGCCATCTGCCGCTGAGCAGCGCTTCTGTCCCTGTCTGTGCCTGTCCCCTGTCTCTGGGCATCCCGGTGGGGCAGAGGCATCTGCCTTCCCCCTGGGCGGCAGCTGGGCCCTAGGGAGCAATCAGTCTGCAAGGAGACTCCTGTTTGCCTTGTTGGGGAGGGAGGTTATCTGTCTTTATTCTCATCCTAAGCCTTTTCCTTTTCTCCCAACAGTGATGTTGGTAGAAGGGGCAAAATTGGTTCCCTGCTGACTTCACCATAGGGTTGCAGTAGGGATTAAAACAGATTTACACTGGCACTGGAGTCATGGGAGACACCTTGCAAGGAGAGATTTCAGTCAATCTATGCTTTTTCTTTTGCTGCTGTTGGTTTCCCTGTGCTCATCTGCCAGCCCTAGCACAAGCGTGATGTTAGTGCGGGGCTGCTGGGAACCAGGGGCTGAGAAAGGAGGAGCCTCAAGAGCTTTAAACTCTATTCCAATTTAGTCCAGAAATAACCCTTTTTCACTCTGGTGGCTGTACTAAATGTCACAAGTCATCTAAGTTTAGACTGTCACCAGCTCACTCCTATATATAACCATGCAGTGCCCCTGCCTGCATCCCACTGGCACAGGTCATGCTGGGGTGATCTGAGGGATCTATAGGAAGGCAACTGCCATGGGCAGAGCCTAAACGTGCTGTCAGTACCATTGGTGGCAGCTGCAGTCAGGCAGCTTTGCTGTCACCCCCGGCTTTTCTGGCTGCTTAGTGCGTGTCAGCAGATAGGGGCTGGTTCAGTCCTGTCAACATGGGGCTGCAAGTGGAATTCCCAGGAGATCCCAGCACTTGTCAGCCACATCTTTGGCATCTCTGCTGAAGTGTCTTCCCAGCTGAATGGTGGCTTTGCTGTGTGATTGACCTTGACTTTGGAGTTGTCGCATCTTCGAGCATCCCTGGCTTTTGCTCTTCCATCTCAAGGCAGGGTGGAGTGTGAATTTGTCACTTAATCCTCTCACCATGGCTAGAGAGGGGCTTCTCTGCCACATTTTATGTCTCATCTGGTCCTTACTGAGTACGAGAGAATCCTTCCACCTGCCTTTTTACACTGACATACTGCAAATGATGGTGGTCTTATATGTAGGAGCCTATCCAAGACTCACAGCTCTTCTGTGCCCTCAGGTACCTTCCTATCCTGAGCTTGTGGATCACACAAAAGCCATGCCAAGTCCCACACAGTGGGATAAAACCAGGGCTGTAGGCAGCAGTTGGGAAAGGGATTTATTTGGTCTCTTGTTCCCATCCTGCCTGGTGCAAAGATGTCTTCTGGGGTTGAACAGGAGGCTCTCTATGCCAAAGTAAGCCCCAGTCAGCTGATGGAGACCTGACAGTTTGGTACCCCTTCTCTTCCAGAACGGGAGTCCCGAGAGCATGAGGAGCCGACCACGTCAGAGATGACGGAAGAGACCTACCCACCCAAGGCCTACCGTCCCAAACATGGGCGCCTCTCCGAGCTCAAGGCTGAAGCCCTGAAGAAGGACCGCCGTAAGAAGCTGACCCTAGCTAAGTTTGTGGGCATGGCAGAGAACACAGCGCATCCTCGCGTCGTCATCCCTGAGCTCCGGCAGGAGTTTGAGCTGGTGGGTGCCTTCACCTTCCCTCCATGGGGCTCCTGTGGGCAGGGGGCTGTGGGAGGGCTTTGTCCCCCTGGGGAGCAGGTCCCAATGTGGGGACAGGGGACCTGGGGGCATTTGCAGCTGGAGGCATGCTGTGAGGTTCTCCCCTTCTCACACTCCACCTTCTCCCTGCTGGCAGGGTCCCTGTCGCAGGCACATGGAGGCATCCCTGCAGGAGCTGAAGAGCAGCCAGCGGATGGTCCCTCGTGCTGTCCACCTCCCCAACTGCGACCGAAAGGGCTTCTATAAGAGGAAGCAGGTAAGAGCCCCATGGAGAGATGCTCCCCACTGAGGGAGGCTTTTTTTCTGCTGCTGCCCTGAATGGAAAGTATGGAGGTTTTCCTCTGCTGGGCTGGTGGGGAGGCACATTTAGTGGTGGGTGGCCTTGGTGATGGCTTCATGTGCCATGTGGCCTGAAGCGAGCATCCTGAAGGAGCTTTTTAGGGAGGAGGAAAAGTCAGAGAGCCCTAGGCTGAAATAGAGGCAGGGATGGAGATGTGCGGAAAGCAGAGAGCAGGAGCTAGGTGCTACCCAGGGCATTGCACTGCTGAGGTGAAAGGGGCAAAGTGCAGGGGTGATCCTGGTCCCCAGTGCAAGGGAGCCACACAGTGTCTGGTGGCCAGCTCCTGATCTTGCCCTTGGTTGTCTCCGCAGTGCAAGCCCTCCCGCGGCCGGAAGCGTGGGTTGTGTTGGTGTGTGGACAAATACGGGATGAAGCTGCCAGGGACTGACTACCTGAGTGGAGACCTGCAGTGCCACGCATTTGACAGCAGCAATGTGGAGTGAAGTCGCATCCCCTCCCTCAGCCCCATCACTACCTACCCAGGCTCCCTTCCACCCTCCCCTCCGCACCTCCCCGTGCCCAGAGACTCCGATTCCTTTCATCTCATGTAAGAAGAAAAAAAGACAGGAAAAGAAAAAAGAGAAAGGAATGAAAAGGTAAAAAAAAAAAAAAAAGAGGAAGAGAAAGAAGTAAACAAAGGAAAAACAAAAAGGAAAGAAAAAAGGGAGAAGAAGAAAAGAAAGGAAAAAAGAAGAAAGAAAGGAAGGCAAAAGGAAAAGAAAGAAAAGAGAAAAGAAAGGAGAAAAGAGAAAAAAAAAGAAGAAAAAAAGAGAAAAGAAAGGAAGAGAAAACAGAGAAAAGGAGAAAAACAAACCCTGAAGAAACTGAGGACTCGGAATCTGCAGCAGCCTCTTGACGACAAGGACTCAGCAAGGAAAGGACAGAGCCAGAGACAAGCCAATTGCGGCCACTCCACCATCCTGCATTGACCCATGCCTCTCCCGGTGCTGCTTGTGCCTCCCTGCTGCTTGAGCAGAGGCTTCCACTTGTAGGAAGCTTTCTGAGTTGGTGATTTTCCAGTATGGCTTTCAGGCAGGTTGATTTTATTTGGAGGGGAGGGGGAGTAGATAGTTTTTGTCTAAAGGGTCTCAAGAGAAAACCTTGTGGGTGCCAGCATCCTCCCTCCTTGCTGCAGTCCTCCAGAGTCTCCTCCCCACATCACTGGGACTCACTTGACTCTATTTGGTTTCCATCTCAAATGACCACCCCAGATCAAGGCAGATTTCAACGCATCGGGAGGAGGCATGGGACTGCTGTTTTTTTTGTCTAGAGATGAGCCGGAGAGGGAAACACAGCTCCTGCAATGGCACGAATACCCCTGCAAGAACATTGGTGGACTTTGAAATCATTCAAAAAGGAAAGATACCCTTCTCCATCCAGTTCCTCTCAAATGGGAGGTAAAAAATCTTTTTGGACAAGCAGGACTCTGACCGTTGTCCATCCAGGTGTGGAAGCACTTGTTTCCTGCGTGCATGTATGCAAGCATGTGTGTGCACAGGCGTGGCTTTTCCTCCTTGCAAAACTTTGCCTTGAAACCTGCAATCTGGAGGGTTTCACCCTTAAGCAGGGGGAAAGATGCTGCCCCTCCCAAAGAATAATAACCTGCTGGACTAAGCATGGGAGCAGAGTTACAGAGGAGCACCAGTGCCTGTGGGATCAGGGTCACACCAAAGCCGAGGGCTGCATTCAAGCTGACCCCACAGATACTCCATCACTGTCCAGGCTGAAGCATCTGTACATGAGGACAGGGGAATCGGGGCCAAAACTTTTCACCACCCTTCACTGCCATGCGGAAGACCAACTATGGAGATTTCTTTTTTATTTTTTTTTTCCACAGCCAAAAAAGTGGTTTGCTTCAGGGAAGGGGAAAACCAAACCTACATTTTGTTTTGCATTGGATTTTTGTTAAGGCTGGTTTATAGCCTTCCCCATGGGTAGGAAAGTGCTGGTCTCCATCCTTTTGCTCGTGTTGCCACAGCTGACTCCCACCACCCTGAAGTAAGATACTGCAACAGGCCCTTGCCTTAAACATGGGGACCTCAATCCTTGTTGAGTGACAGCAGCCACCGCACCATGGAGACCCACTGCCTCAGGCGTGCTGGTGCAGCCCTCGGCTGCATTCCTGACTTTGTTTTTCATTTTTACATTCAGTTTCAGGACTCTTTGCCTTTTGCTTCCCCATGACAAGGGTCTCTGCGACATTGCTGCTGGGAGGAGATCCTGCAGCAAAGGAAGGAAAGGAAAGGAAAGCAAACCGTGCCATCTGGCTGCTGCAGTCCCAGTGGGCAAATACACACCCACCATGGACCACATCCCACTGCCATGGCTGGAGCTGGCAGCTGGCACTGGCCAAAGGACACAGCTGATCTCAGGGGGAAGGTTTCTGCACCCCAAAGCCCCTTTGAGCATCCCAGGCCTGGGCATAGAGGACAGGGAGTCCACAGCACCACTGGGTCCCTGCCAGCAGGGATGGGACAAGGGGGATTTAGTGACAAGGGGGTCTGGTGGAAGCTGCTCTCTGTCACCGGTGAGGCACCCTCATAACCTCCCATGGCATGGCATTGTTCTCTGGAGCACCTTGCAGGCACCCCACCAGGACACTTGCCCCAGTCAAGTGCAGGACTGAATGTCGCACAATTTCATTTGGAGTTGCAGCGGGGCAAGTTTGCCAATGGACTTCAGTAGAGACCCAGTGAGGCATGTTTGGAGCTGGGGGTGATGTATCTTCCTTGCTGAAAAGAAGGGAGGGTGCCACCAAATGCAGATCTGCCCCCCTCAAAAGAAACTGCCGGAACAGGATGATCCTGTGTTGCTGGAGGGGGAGAATGGCGGGTGCTGGGGCCGAGGGAGGAACCCCTCTGGGCTCTGCAGGGCTGATGGAGCAGGGTTGGTTTGACCAGGGTGATAGGTTAATGGTGCAGTGAAGGTGGGGTGAAGAATGTAGTGATGACAGCAGATGATGGGGAGCTCATGCTAACCCCAAGGACCACAGGTTGCCATCGTTGATGCTGTCCCCATCTCCTCTGCTCACTGATCCCTGTGCAAAGCCTCCTGTTATAGGCCAGTACCACCTTCCCCAGGACCCTTCCCTCGTTCTCTCTTGCTTTTTTGTTTGTTTGTTTGTTTTGTTGTTTAATTTCCCAAAACTTGAAAGCCTTTGGCTGCAGAGAAAGGAGATGTGCTGCCGGGGCGGGATGGGAGCTTCTGCAGAGTGAGGCTCAGCTCATGGGGCCTGGTGTGGTCTCATGATGTGGCCGCCACAGTGACACTGGGAGGGGCATTCAGGGTACCTCCCTGACCTCTCCCTACAAAGCAAGTCTCAGCCGTGGGCTGGGAGCCCAAAATCCATCCCAGTCTCCCTCCCCACCGCACACCCATTGCTGGGACAGCACTGCCTGCCCTATCCCTGCCAACCTGGGGGAGGAAGATGCAGGAGGGGGCTGCCCAAACCACCTTGGGCCCCCCAAACCACCTTGGCTCCTGTGACAGGGCACCAAGTGAGCCCCTAGCCGCCCGATCCCTAGATGAATCCTGGCCAGACGAGGCTGTTTGCAGGCTGCACTAATATTTAGGACCAGGGTTGGAACCTGGGTCAGGATCGGAGCACAAACAGCTTGAGGAGGGGTGGCAATGACAAGGTGCTGCCGTTCTCAGCACCCAGCAGCACCCCTTTGCATTTAGGGTGAGAAAAGCAAAAGGGGGAGATGTGGGAGCTGGGGAGGATGGGTAAGAGGGGGTGAGGCACGTGGGGAGATGCTGGCGATTGGTGCATAAGGGAGAGGTCCCCAGCCACAGTCTTTGCACTGAGCCTGCACTGAGGAAAGGACAAGGATGGTGCAGGGGTGAGGACAGACCTTCTACCACATCTCCCTGGGGAGCAGTGCTCAGTAGCTGGGCTACCCCTTGTCTGTACTGCAGTGGACCTCGAAAACCACTAGTACAAGAGCATTTTGCACTATTTCTCTGCTCTCCCCCCTTCTCTTTTTCTCCCCCTTCCCCATGAAAACTCTTTTTTGCTGTTGGGTGGTTTTATTTCCTTTTTTTTTTTTTTCTCGGTTGTTGCTGATTCTAGGTTTTTTTTTTCCCAAATGGAGCATTGTATATTTAATGACTGACAGTTCACCTCACTTCCAGACCGCTGTCCTGGCCGTGGCTAGGATCCCTGCCTACTGTGCCCCCCTCTCCAACCTCGCCAGCCCCCCACCACTGCCAATGGGACAGGCGTCACCGCGCACGTTGCCCACCATTGTAACACAGTTAAATCACACCAGATTCCGAGTTTCCTGCCTGGTTTTTATCTTTAGCAATACTCACTACACATTTTACGGTAGCTCTTTAATAGCTTTACATACATACGGTAGCTCTGTTGTTTCGTTTTGTTTTGTTTTTGTTGTTTTGGGTGTTTTTTTTTTTTCCAGTAAACAAGAAATACTCATAATCTTACTGGTGGGAAAAAAAAAGCAGTTTGTGAAAAACTGACAATGGAAGAAGAGCTTAATGCTCTGTTTAGCATTTTGTACTTTAAAAAAAATCTCACATTTTATTAAAAAGTGAAGATTGCTGTATACTATTTATTCAACTTATAATTTATGTTACTCTTTGATCTTTGTCTTTTCTCATGACAAAGCATTTATTTAATAAAGTTATGCATTCAGTTAGCTTGTGCCTGACCCTCCTGGAGCATCTGTGTGCTGGAGCCTGCTAGCGAGGGGCTCTGGCCCTGAGCGTCCCCTGGCCCTGTGCCCCTGGGGACTCAGCCCAGCTCCATAGGGGTGCTAAGGGAGGTACAGAGTCTGGGGCAACGGTTTAGGAGAGCTTTTGATACCAGAGCAGTGTGCTTAGTCAGTAACTGAAGTTTGAGTTTACAACACACTTAAGCAGAGCTGCCCAATATTTTTTAGAAATACCTTTGCAATGGGTATGACAGTGGGGCACAGCACCGCACTCATGACTTATGCAGGAGAGCGATGCTGAGCCCCTAAATGCTTCCCCAAACTGAGTCCTACAAGTTTGAGACTGAACGTGATGTTTCAGCCTCAGACCTCTGGGCAGCTGAAGTATTTACCATAGTGTCTGGAGCATTCCTGTGCCATTGCAGGGCAGCCCAGCCAGGTCCTCAAGACACCTCGTGGTAGCCTTTGCTCTACCCTGTGTACTCCCCAGTGCTGGATCTGACCCTCCCTGTGCCCATGTAGACATTCACCGTCCATTCACCCCCTCATTTACCTCCTCCTGTGACCCCCCCATCCTCTCCACCCACCCGGCTGCCAGCATCACCCCATGTGCCCAAGGCAGGGTGGGAGGCAAAATCTTCCCCGTTGGCCCCCACTGTGCCAACACGTATCCCGCATCCTATTTGCACCATCCGGGGGTGGCACAGCCACGCACTCCCTCCCCTCCCCATATCACAGCTGGGGCCAAACGTGCTGCCCCAAGCGACCGAGGCGGTGTGGGTCCGAATCCCGCTGCACCCCCGTGCCCCCCGACAAGGCTGAACCCTGCCGCAGGCACCCCACGGTGCGGGAGCCGCTCGGCACTGCAGCGGCACCAGGCGGCGCTGGGCAGCGAGGAGCTGCTGCTGCTTTCAGCCGCAGAGGCACTGAAAATGGGCTTTCCACCCAAAAAGTTAACGCTTTTCTCCCCCGCCTTCAAGCTAGCCGGCTAGTAAACTGTACTCCTACCGTCAAGCTATCGCTATCTATATGGATACAGATATGGCTATAGATAGCTATAGCTGTACATAGATAGTCTTACACTAATTCTTTATAGTAAATATTACTGTATTACATTACTGCATAATTTGTGTGCTCTACTAAAACTGTAGTTTGTCACTATGTGTAGCTTTGTGTGTGTACACCAGAGCTGCTGGGGTTTCAGCTAGTACCCTATGTGCAACTGGCTAAGCCTCAGTGCCCGACCACATGTTTGATTCCCCAGAGCCCAGGGGACACAAAGCTGGCCCAGACAAAACCCCAGAGCCAGAATCTAAGTACTGACACCCATCAAACCCATACACACACACATGCTGCCTTCAAGGCCACACTGCAACCCTGGGGAAACCTAAACATGAGCTTTTTGCACCTCATGCCTTACTGCTGCCTCTCTGCCCTCCACAAGGTGCCCAGCCAGCTGCAAGCTCCCTTTACTGGGATGAGGGCTCCTGTTTTCCTCCAGCCCTTGACCAAGAGGGTGCCCCCAGTACTTGGTATTTCTTCCCCCCCAAGCCCTCCCAAAGGCAGCACCTGGCTTGGAGCACCATTGTGCCCCACAGCATCCCCTGAGCCACCTTCAGCTCCCCCCAGGGGCACAGAAGATAATATTAATTGTTAATTTTGCTTCCTTATCCTTACATCCCACCCCCCATCCTACATGCATCCTTGCAGCCCCATTCACTGGCTGCCTTCTGTCCCTATACATGTTCCTGGGGCTCCTCAGCACACATCAGTGCCACTCAGCATTCTCACATGGGATAGGAGAAAACAGATGGGGGAGCAGCCTAGTGGTTTTGCCTTCCTTTGGGGAGGCCAAAGGGAAACCACAGACACCTGGATGTTGGCTGTCAGAGCCACATGGGGCCTCTCCTTCAATGCTGCAACTTTAATTGAATGCAGCATGTTTTTTTTTCTATTATTATTGTTACTCTCTGCCTCCCAGTGGTGCCCACTGAGTTGTGCTGTGATGCTCCTTTCGGCAGCACTTCTCACCCCGGGAGAAGGTACAGGCTCCTCAAGAGGCCTGTCTCCGTAGTCCCATGAATGGAACAGCTCAGTCAAGGCCTGGTCCCACCTGCAGCCCAGGCCTTCCTGCACCTTCCCAGCAGCCCACGTTGGGGAAAGGCTTCACACAGAAACACTAAAGCTGGCTCTTCAGCCAGCTCAAATTTTGCCCTCCTTGCACAAGCAAAGGTCAGAGTCCTTGGAGTGCTTCTCTTTGCATCATCCCACTCAGCCAAGGAACTATTTGCATGCGGGGCAGTGGACACCAAAACTGTAGCAAGAGATCTAAAGGAACCTGGATGATTCATGGAGAACAGGCCCATCTACCAGCTAATAAACTGCATGAACAACTCAAGAAGACCCTGAGGTACCAAAGCTGGGAAGACAGAAAAACCAAAGCATCCTTATCCTTATAGCCTTTGCCCAGGAATCAGCAACGGTCTCCATTGTCCCTGTGCTGGGTAGGAGGGACCTTCCCTTGCAAAGCTGCTGCCCTGCTCAAGAAGCAGGAAACTCCTGCTCTCACACAGCCTCTCTCCAGCTCAGGAAGCTCTATAAGCATCACACTGGACAGGGCATTCACACTGCTGTCCTCTTCACCCAGCAAAGTGGGACACAGCCACCCTTCTCCACCAAATCTAGCTGCTGTCAGCGGGGAAGATGGTCTGCACACATATGCTGGCCAGATGTTGACTTGAGGGCACAGTTGCGTTTTGCAGGCTCAGAAGATACCACATGCAGAGCAGTAACATAGCAGGACAGCCAAAAAGTGACACCAGTTCCTCCCTGCTCATACTACTGGGACCAGTGACGATGAAAGGCCCAACTCCCATTGCTGCTTGTCAGGCCCAGTGTTTACAAACCCCCCCCAGACAAAAGCTGAACAGGCCCAAATTTGTGCATGATGCATCAGGCAAGGAAACATTTCCTATGACAGAGGGGAGTGGGAAGGGGGAAGATGACGGTTTTCTGGCATCCCATTTAATTTATTCCAACTTTATGCAGCTCAGCTTTTCCAAAAGAGAAAAAAAAAAAAAAAAAAAAAAAACACAAAAGAAAATTTCCTGGTTCCTAAACAAAACAAAAAGTACAAACTGCAGATGAGAGCCAGCATGTGCAAGGTTTACATGAACAAGCAGAACACCCTCGGCTGCTAACAGAAAACAGGTAGCATCATTTTTACAGTTACTTGGCTTTGCATGGGGGTGTGGTTTGTTTTCTCTCTTGCTCCCTCTCATACACATCCTTGTGTGCACCCCCACATCCCTGACTTTCCAAAGGGGTCCCCTTCCCCATGTCTTCCACTGCCACATCCAAAGCCCTGGAAAGTTGCAAGGGGCTTAATTTGCAGAGACTGCCTGTGCCCTTTGCACTTCGGATCTGAAATATGGGGCCAAAAGGGGGAAAGTAACAAACCCCAGCACTCCCCTTCCTCCAGAGCCTGTTGAACTTTTTGCCCTCCCTTCTCCAGACCAAAGTCCCCAGATGAAGGAGTATCAGCAGTGGGAATCCTGATGTAGTTTTTCTTAAGCACAGTTTGGTGTTTCTGGGGCATGCTGGCAGTCACCAGGGGATGGTCCATCCCTGAAGGTCATGGTCAGGTAGATATACTGCCTGGCACTCACCATGCAGGCAGCACAGGGTGCTCTCCACCAGCACCCACAGTCATCAAGGACCCCCCTTCCTCCACCCTAATTGAAACTACCCCCACAAAGGACCTGGGACCTGGAGTCTCTGCTACTCAGAAGCATTTGCCAAAAACTGGGAGGTGCTTTATTCTCCACCCTGCCCCCTGCCCTTGATTTCATTTAGGGGAAGCCTGAGATTTCTACTGTAAAGAGAGGATTTTTGCAACTGCTCTGCAAATAGTATTCATATTGAATAGGAAGGAAGAGAAAACAAAAGGTAGAAAACAAATCTCCTTGCTTAGGCGACAGGGAAGTTATTTATTCTCAATGTCTGTGTGTTCTGTACAAGAAGAAATCAACAGGTGAAATAACAGCAGAGACATCTCTTCTCGGAGCGGCATGTCCAGCGCAAAACCTCTCAGAGCGCTTGGATTGCTTGGATTTAATCTACTCAAATGTGTGTGTAGGCAGAGGGGTGCATGTGTGTCAGGGCCTTTACAAAGCAAGATACATACTGTAATTTACTTACAAAAAAAAGATAAAGTGTGTGCTAAATAGCAGATGCTCACTCCAGTCCCAAGCAAAAATGGAGGGACAAGGGCAGCTGCTTGGGAGTGCAGGTTTTAGATGGGTTTTTGTCTATCTAGAAAGAAAGAAAGAATGAATAAGAGAGAAAGAGATAGACAGACTGAGACACTCCCTGGCTCATTATCCTAAATCTACATAGGCATCCTTCCACCCAGCCCCAGCAAGTTCACTGTAGCTCCCTCAGCATAAGCTGATTCTAAGAAATACTCGGCAAGAGCCCTCCAAAACCCCTGGAAAACCAAGTGTTTAGCTTCACCGTCACCCAAAGGCCCTGTCATCCCAAAGCTGAGGCTAGCTGTGCCCCAGCACCAGGAAGGCAAGCACCCGGGGATGCTTTAGGTGGTAGAGGGAGCTGTCTCATCTTTAGCCCTTTCCCTCACTGATGCCTTCTTGGGGGATGCATCCTGACTGTGCCAGCATATTCCAGCTGGGAAGACAGGGGCTTTCCTTCTTCCCTCCCTCCCACACTGCATCCCATGCCACAACCAGTGGCCAGGCTGGGGCACAGGGGACCAGCAGGATGCAAGAGGCAGGCCACACAGTATTTACAGTCTTTGGTCTTGGGGAAGGGAGGGAAAGAATGGGAAGAGTGGGTTTTTAAATTTTTTTGTTTTGCTTTGTCCCACTCCCACCCATGGCAAAGGGTTCAGTCCCCTGGGAAGTGTCAGGGAGCACATGGCATTCTGTGCTGAAGGGTACAGGAAGATGCTGCAAAGCAGCACGGATGGCAGGGCCGCAGAGCGAGGAGCAAAAAAGACCGATTCTCTGGCTTACATTGGGTGAAAGACTATAGGAAAGCAGTCCCTTCTCCTTGCAACCCCCCCACCTCCCTTCCCTTCCCATTATCCCTCCCCTCCCCAGGAGCCAGGCAGCAAGGGGAGGAGAGCAGCACACAGGACCCAACCCCAGTCTCTTCCAGAGCCTAAAGAGACACGCTGAAACCCATGTAAAATCCGGCACTGGGGCCACAGTGAGCCGCCTCCAGCAAGCAGGATCATGTCTGTCTACTGGCTTCGCAGGGCATGTGCTCCCCGGTCCTCCTGCTCATGAGCTGTGTAGAAGAGGTGGCACTCAGGGTCCCCACGGATGGTAGGTGCACCCTGGATCACCTTCCCATGGATGGGGTCCACACACCAGCACTCGCCACGCTGTCCGTTCACCGACATCTTGCACTGCATGGAGAGGGACAGGGCAGGCATCAGAGGAGGAAATAGGGAGACAAAACAATCACCACCCCCCACACACCACACCCCCCCAGGCCCAAAGCCTTAACACAGGCAGAGCTGAGGTTTCTCCAGCCATTTGGCACTACTTTGCATTTAGGCAAGAGTAACAGATGTTGCACTCGAGACACCCCAAGGTCTGTGCTGCACCAGCAGTCCAGGCTGAGGGCTGGACCTCTTTCCCCTGGGTGCCAGGGACCAAGAAGTCAATTTTCATGAACCACAAGGACAACTATTGCCAAGATGCACCATGTTCTGTCAACTGTGGATAAAATCATCCATAGAGTCAGAAATTCCTGGGGGAAGATGGATGAGACAGACTGGCACATGAGCTGTGCAAGCTGCTTCTTACCTGCAAATTGGGCTAAACAAAGTGGAACATGAGAGCAAGACCCCCACAGCCAGATGCAAATAGGTTTCCAAACAGTGTTTCATGCTGTCACAGACCAGTGGTGGAGACTGTGGTGCATCTGGACCTTTATTCTGTCCTACACACAGCCTGGTTAGAGAGAAGTTTCTTGCCCTAATGGCAACGTAATATCTACCTCTTGCCTTGGAAGGGCTGCAGGCACTTTGAACCTGATGCTCATCTCTGCATCCCCAGCAAATACATTTCTGAATAGGGCATAGTGGGAGACACAGAGGTTACTCCAGCAGATTGGCCTCCATGTGCACTCTCTGAAGCTGAATTCAAGCCCTTTTCTGCAGCTGGACTGAAGTCAAAAATGTAGTTTTGTTCATGGAAATAAAAATCACAAAAAAAAAAAAAGGAGGAAAAAGCCTCCCCAGCAGGAAAGTGCATCCAGGCGCCCTCCACCCGAGTACTGGCCCACAGGAGGTGGGAGCAACTGGGAATGCTTTTGTTGGCATCCACTTTCCAGCAAATGAAAAGGAGCTGATGCTCAGCTCTGGAAACACAGATGGAGGAAAATGGGTATCGCTTCATATTTGCCCTGTTTGCCCTTAACCAGGGAGGAAGAAGAGAAAGCAAATTTTGTCCCCTCTTTCTCTGCAGCAGTGACCCAGTGTGTCAGCACAGGCTGACTTGCTTCCCAGGCACAAGGAGCAGCAAAGACTGGCTTTTCTTTTGCAGCACTCAGTGCTTTGCTGTATTACCCAGGCTCATTCCCCAGACACGGCTCATCTCCTTAACAAGGAATTTGCCAGCTTTTCTCCATCTAATTCTTCCAAGTGTGCTTATGCTGGGGGATCAAGCCAGCCCATGGGGCTCTTCAGGGGGAGGCAGAGTGTAAGGGGCCAGGCAGGACAAAGAAGAGAGAGGGGACAAAGGGAAATAATCTCAGAACAACCTACTTTTTTAATGCCCTGTTTTTTAATGCTCCTGATCAAGGGGTAAAAGTAGCCCTAAGAAAAAGGCTTAGCCATGAATCAGGTTTCCTGGGGTCCCTCCAAAGGCTCAGTTACACATAGCTATAAAGGGTGCTCGTATTCGTGTACTATTCACACGTGGCTGCCAGTCAACCCTGGACAAGCTGCTGTTCAGCTGCCCAAGAGATTTTTTCCTGGCATTTTTTTCCCCATGCCTCAGCTGCTGACACCTGCTGATTTTACATTAACAAAGCCAAGAAGTCAGAATTCAGACACACATCATTTGAGTCCTGTTGGGTCCCATAAATACTTTCAGAAGCATGCTGCACCCTAACCCACATCTCACCTGGAAGGAATCCCACATGGAGCTGTGGGACCAGCTTCAATTTGTGGAGGAAAACTAGTAAAGTGCACTAGAAACCTTCCTGACCTCAAAAGAAAGTGCTTTCTGCTTTGTAAGACCGGCCAGCATTCAGCCCCTCCATGCTCTTCTTCTGTAGCAGGGCCCAGCCAGGCCAAGAGCTGGTTCAAAACACATGAAAATAGACCTGGACATACAAGCAGCTCTTGTGGGAAAGAAGGGGCTCTGAACTAAGACAGATTCTCCATCTCTGGTCTGCTTGCAGCCACATGTGGACATCGGTCTCACACCTTCACTTGCTAGCCCATCCCAGCAGGTACATCTGGGTGTTACTAAACCTGTCCATGCCACAAGTGATATTTGCACAACATAAGCACAGGCTCAAGCATGTCCTCTGTGGCTACACATGGTGGACATGCATGATGAGCTGAGGGCTGTTGCCAGGAGCACAGCCAGCCCTGGGTCTATGGCTCTTCCCACTTACCTGTTTGAGATTGTACAAGCCATGCTTGTCACAGTTGGGGATGTGGAGGGAGTAGAGGTGCTCCAGTGGACCTCGCTCATCCGGCAGCCGCATAGTGGAGATGCGTTCAAGGACCTGATCCAGCTCCTGCTGACAACGGGTCTGAAAAGAGCCCAGAAAGAACAAAACAAAAATCAAGGCAATGGGACTATTAAATGTCAACACTTTGGACAACAGAAACGCCAGTAGGGACAAACACCTATGCGCACCTGCTCATGACACAGGTTTGTGACTGAGTCGTGCTGCAGTCTTCACCTGCAGCCACCCAAAATCAGTGTTGCGTGTCCACACATGCCAGTATGTGGAGATCCACACAGGAAGTCATGCTCACCTCTCCCACCTGCCTCATGTGGCCAAGAGCCAACATGACATCAGTTCACAGGCCCTGGAGGTGGAGAAGCCTCAGAGATGCTCCTATGCGTCCCGCTAGAGAGAAGTGATGTGAAGCAGGACTAATCCAGACAGACCAGGAGTGTTTCCATGTGCATCCTGCACCCTGGATGCAGTTTTGGCTCAGAAGTGCAACTCAAACCATGTAAGTGGAGGGGAAGCCCTGGGAGTGAGAGCACCCAGCAAAGCCAGCCTCTGGAGGCATCCCTCTTGCTCCACAGCAGCTCTAAGCAAGGGCTCCCAGCCAAGGCAGTCTGCTTGAATAACGCCTGATGTGAGCTGGAGTGAGTCCACACCTCTCTGCTTTTTCAGTTGCTGAAATTGGTTTGTGGGTTTGGGTTTTGGCTTTTTTTTTTTTTCTTCCAAAGGAGCAGCAGTGTGGGAGCTCTCTGAGTTGATGATGCCTGCAGTTTGTTTTGAACCTCCACTTTACCTGTTCCTTGAAGGAATGAGGGCTCTTTTAAAGCCCCTTTCTGTAGAAACACCCTGTATGTTTACACATACACGTATTATGGACCTTTTGGGATGGCTTTCCATCCCCATCCCTTCTAGTTGCCTTGACCAAGCTGCCCACTAGAGGGAAACCACGGCCAAGGAGTGGAGGGCAATGAGACAGGGACAGCGAAGAAGCCGACAGGGAGGACTCCGGGCACTCTCCCTGCTACGTGACAGTCCCACAAACCATCCTCAGGGGCTCCGGGCCCCCTCAACCCGGACTAGGACTGCCCTACAGCAGCAAGACCACCACTGCCTATTCCCAAATCCCTTTGGGCCATCCTTAGCACTTGTTTGGGGGAAAAGGGTATGAGAAAGCCAGTCCATGGGCAAAGGGCATGCTCACACCCCTGCAGAGGTACGTGTCAAGCCAGCAGGACCCCCTTTTCCCTGGTTCTGCTGTCAGGAGGTGAAGATACAATGAAAATAAAGCCTCCTTGCCAGCACATCAAAGTTCATCAGATGGTGTGTTTGGCCTCAGCTTTAGGCCAAAACAAATGTTTGCTTTTTCTTTTTTTCTCTCTCCCTCTCTCCCTTCTTTTTTTCTTTTCCTCCCTCTTTATTTTCAAGACATTGTGTTCCAGATGCCACTGAGCCTTTGCCTTCAGCACTTCCCAGTGAGCCCACAGCAGCCTCTGTTAACTCCCCACATCCCTTGCCCTCTCACCCTGCCCGTCGACAGCCGCGACTTCTTGGAGTCCTCGTGGTTGTGATGAGGCTTGCCGACTTTGCCCATCTGCCGCTGCTGCTCGTTCACCTTCTCCCTCATAACTGCCAGCTCCTTCATGCCCGTCTTCATGGGCTTCCTCCCACCACCTCCACTCAGGATCCCTGTGGTGCTGTCCACATGGTTCTCAGCAAGGATGCTCTCGGACCGGTCATCGCCATTATCTGCAGTAGACAGGGCAGACAAGGAAAGGGTCAAGCTCAGACAGGCATTCTCTCACGAGTTCCTCCCATCCTGGATCACTTTCAAGTGTGGCTGATAACCAAGCCATAAAATTTTTGCATGCAAAAATTTGAAATTGCGTTAGCCCTTTCATCTGGAAGGTGAGAATAGATCCTTTCATTCTGGAGTTATTACCACACTAAAAGACAGTTTAGAGAGCAGGGGAAATCGCTGCTGAAGAAGTTCTTTCTAGTTTTTCTTTGACCTTGTAAATTACTTCCCGGAGAATGTAATTTTCCCATCACAAGTCCAGTTAGGCTGGGGATGCCAAGTGTACTTAGCCTCCAGAACTTCAAACCACAGTGATTAGTAACAATACCTTGAGTCCATCTATCATACCCCAGAGTATCTCCAGGAATACTTGCTCAATATTAATGTGCTAAAATAAATTCTTAGCCCTGCTTTCAAAATACCTTTCCTCTGTTTTATGGCCACCCCAGCTTCCCTCGGAGATCCTGCCATTTCAGTGATTGTCCTTGCTGTATCGTCTTTCACGTCATTTGTCATACAGCACATTACTCATTTAGCTTCTACCTACTTCTGCATTTGGCCACTTCTGCTGATTGTGGAATGGCTCCACATGGCCTGGGCCCAACTCTGCCACCAATGCAAGCTGCAAGACCCCCAGCTAATTCAGCCATTTCAAAGTCAGTTACAGAAACCTGAGGATAAAACACTGGACTTTTTTTAACCTCCCCTACTCTGTGCTTTGTGCCTCTTCCTAGTTCACCGGTTGCTGTTTCTGAGAGCAATCCCTTCCAAAGTAGGCCACAGCAGTCATGATGCTGCAGACATGGGTCCCTCTGGACTTTGCAGTGGCAGTAAGGACAGGTCTCAGTTCCTCTGGCTTGCTCCAGGGAGACCAGAAGGTGCCAGTTAACCTCTCCTTAGTCCCCAGTCTTACATGGCTAATGTAAGCACATCTAATACTGTAGCTGGATCTAACATTAAGCTGGCTCTAATTTAAGCAGGGGCTTGGACCAAGACCTCTAGATGTCCTTTCCAGCCTAAATTAGGATTTAACCCCTGCACATCACCTTTCACCACAATAACTCATGAAGTGACTTTTACTGTAGTCCAAGAAAGAACTGTAACACTTAGCCTCCCAACATCAGCATTCTCTCCAGCACCTCTAGTTTCAGCTTTCCAGCACTGCAGAACTCAGGCACTTATACAGAATAAATCATGTCAAACTGCATAACAGAGGGCAAGCAATATTTTAGCTCATATCACAATGCCTAATTTACATTATCCCAAGCACACAGAACATTTACAGGCTGTTAACATTTCCTTTCTTTCAGAAGCTGTGTTGTGAAATTTTGTCAGGGCATAGCTCTACTGTCATGACAGAGTGAAAAATCATAATAACAAGTGTTTGATTTCTGCCACAGCTTTCCAAGCCCTTTTCAGGTGTTATAACCCCAGGCTTACACAGAAGAAACTGCAAGAAGAGTTTTGTCTGAACTCACTGAGCAAATGTGCAGATACCTGCAAACCGATGGCCAGAGAATGGCTGAATCAAAGACCCACCCCAGCCCAGCATGCCATCCACAAGAGACCAGCAGCAGCTGCTAAGGGACATCCAACAGAAGGACCAGTGTGTTGTGGACCAGCAGTAAAAGCACTTTCATGGCTGGAGACTTCATCTGACCCACAGGATTTAAAAGCTACCAACAAACCCATCCCTCGATGAATTTGTCCAATACCCTTTTGAACTTCCTCACCATCTTGGCCTCACATCTCCTAATACCCGGATCGTCCCACTTCCCAGAAATACTAAATGTATTTGGTCTGCAGGTTTTTAGCTGCTTAGGTAGCAACTGAAAAAGCAAACACGGGGCAAAACCAATCTGGCAAAGTCCATGAATTTCCTCAATACTGGTTCCAGATGAGAACTGGGACCAGGTCTGATAGCCAGATGGGCAAGCTCAAAGTCTGGGCTGCTGCCTGGCGATTGCAATCTGGCTGTCATCCTAGGAGCCGGACAAGGAATATTTTGAGCAGGAATCTTCTGTTTATACACCAGTCTCCCTGTTAATTAGAAACACATAGTGAGAAGAGTGAAGGCCATGACGCCGCCCTTCAGAAAGGATCAAATGAAAAAGCACCATGCAAGAGACGGGCAAGGCTGGCCAGGCTCTCATCCTCAGTGAATTAAGAAGTTTAGCTTAGTTTTAGCCTGACGTCTTTTGTGCTTCTCAGTGTCCCACCAAGCTGTCAACAGCAGCACAACAATAAGCGCAGCAGCAGGGCAGCATCTCAGACACACTGCAGTCCCCTGCTTCATTCAGAAAACCAATGGTACAACCAGACAGAAAAGCATCAAACTGGAAGCAGTGCCTTCTCCCATCGATTCTCGCTCCTTCCTGCCTCCAACTAAAATATATGAATATCTGCCCAAATAAGCACTGAGGTAGTAAATGAAGGCAAGCTGGTAAGCCTCTTGTCGGCTGATTCATTCACAAAACCTGCTTCTGATAATATTTTCACTCATTTTTCTCACTTTCCAATGCTAACAAATATCAGTCCAAAGAAAACCACTGATGGGAGCCGAGTGTGAAAGCCCATGTGCATGAACACACCCAGGGATCAGAGGGATTGGTCTTGGCTCCCCAGGCACCATCACAGGCGCAAGCCTGGAGCAGAGGAAGGGAACATCTAGCTGCTATGGATCAAAAGCTCTCTTCTCCAAGGCCAAGCCAACTGTGATGCACCAGCCTGCTGCCTGTCTGAACTGATCCGCCTGGGGCTAGTATCAGAGCCCCATCACAGCTCTTCCCTCTCCCAAATCCAGCACTGCTCATAGAAGGAGCTCTCCTGACCTGGGGCTTACAGAGATGACTCAGTCACTGTGAAAGATAGATGGGGCAGGAAAGGCTGGCCTCATGTGCAAAGCACTGGCATCTCCTCCACAGACAAGCTGCATGCACAGGAGGAGGCTGAGCATCAGGTATGATGAACCACATTTCAAAGAGCAAATGGGCTGGGTAGCAATGACAATAGTAGAGACATCAAGACTCAAGGTCAGGAGAGCACAGAGCATGCCACAAGCCAAACAACACCTTTTTCAGCCAGATAATGCTTGTTAACACTGCCCAAAAGCAGAGCTGTGCATACTTGCTTATGACTATCCATGAACCAACTAAGCCACCCACCAAACCCTACTGGCATGGGATGGGCAGGTATGCAATTGCCTCAGATACACAGCACTAATCTGTTTGTCATCCTGGCAAACACCCTTTCTCTGACCAATTTCAATTCACACTAAATATATTTGTGAATGGACTGGTGCCAAACTTCAAAACAATTATGTTTTATACTTCTTCCATTTTCCTACGGCATGTGGAAAACATCTTCTGTGCTATTTTGGATCAAAAGGTAGAGAGCTTTGTGAAGGGCGGGACAAGCGTGGCAGGAATCAAAGCAGATAGCTGAAGTTCTCCTAAATGCTGAAGTCCATGAAACACCTCTCCACGTGCCAAGAAAATTATTTCTTTATGGCCTTCTTCAAGGAAAATTCCCATTGGCTTTAACGGGTGAAGACTTGCCTGAGGTGAAAGTGCATTCAAATGGCCATCAACTGATGTCTCTAGGGAGCTGCACAGTCTCACCAATATTTTCAACAGCGGCTACCAATTTCCAGTGCTGAAATTTGGGGAATTTGCTTTGAGACCTCTAGGAACGTCTGCCGAGACAGCAAGAAATAGAGGGGCTTAAAAACAACCTGCCACTTCCAGAGCTACATGAAGAGAAAAGCACCACACAAAAAAAGGCAGCTGCCTGAAGTTAAAAATACATCTTTATCCCTTTGAAGAGCCCCAGAGCATATCTGGGCTGCAAGATGGGATCGAGCCAGTAGCACTCACTTAGCACAAGAGGGCCAGCCTATATCACAGGGAGCACACACTACGCCAAGGACCTCAGCCACCCTCTCCTGCACTCCTTTCTCTCTGTACCCGCTTTCCTTCAACGACAGCCTGCACAGAGGGTTTCACATGCATTTGCTTATCTACCTGGGTGTTAGCATAGTATTTCAGTGCTGATTAAGGTCCCAGACCCACAGAAAGTTTCACTTAAGTGGCCTTGAACGCACTGCCTGAAGTCCTGCTAGCTCCAGATCCTGGCTGTGCCCTGGGCTGGATGAAGGCTTGTATTTCCTTCCCATAGCCATCATACCCTCCATTGGCCAGCACTTTCCCTACGAAGACATCAAAATGCTTTAGAGTTCGTTAATTGTACTGAAGAGGTGTTCATCCTGGGTTGCACATGGTAAAAAACAAAGGCATGGAAAAATTCCCAAAGCCACTCAGCAATTGATGAGTGAACCCAGAAGCCTGTGCTCCCGCCCTGCCACTGCACCATGCACAGAAGTAAACACACTTGGAGCTGCAAATACATCATCCAAAGAGTGATTCTTCACCCTGAGCAGTGTTGTTTGTCTCGTCTGGTTTTGTTTGGTTTTTATTCCCTCCAAAATTTTTAGCTTCTTGGAGCCGTAAGTTCTACCACTTCAGGATAATTTAAGAGCCTGTTCTGGGTTTTGTTTGCCACTTTTCATTTTAAGGAGAAGAACTGCTCATCTTGGGCTGCCAGGAACCCAGCACTTGTTCTTCACACCCTGAGAGCACAGACAAGGCCTTTAAACCTGACCTTTAACATGCACAACAGCCATGGCCAGACAAGTACTTGCAGGGAGGTCGAGAAGGAGCAGACAAACCCTGACTGCAGTCCTGATGACCTCTGCCTCATCAGACTGCAAAGCATTTCTAGGAGAGCCCTGGGCAAAGTCCTATGCAATAGCTTTCATGTGGGTGTTGTTGATCTGGAGCTCGGATACATCAGAAAACATTTGCCAGCACGATTACCCCAGCATTGCAATTTCCTCACAGCAAGAGCTGCCAAGAACAAAGCTCCCCCCACCCCAGGCCCTCCAGCCCATCCTACCCCAAAAAGAACCAGGGTTTGCTGATCACCTCTGCCAAACTGCAAAGAGCAGAACTCAGCATCCATCAGCAATCAGCTGGTGGCAGAGGAGGAATGTGGGGGCATGGTACATGGTCTAGTCCCAGGCATAATCAAGCTGGGTTAGATACAGCTCTCCAGAAGCAAATGAAACCAATGCAACCTCTCAAGTTTAACTCTTCACACAAAAAAAAAAAAAAAAACCTGTGAAATGCCATAGAAGGACCATGTAGGAGAGGAGAAATGCACAGAGAAGGGATGCAGAAGAGATGTAGAGCAGAGAAGCAGCACCCCTGCCCAGAACAACATTTCTGACAGCTGCCAACTGGATGCTCAGGGGAGGAGCTGAAGAAAGGACATAATTAAAGAGCAGGCCCTCCCCAGCTCTCATTCTGGCAATTAGCAGTTCAGGAGCCAAAGGCTGCAACCATACTGGGTTTCATAGCCACTGACAGGCTTTAGTGGGGAGGAGTCATCCATGATCCCTTTCTGGACTCAACTACAAGGACCCCCTCATACCTCCTCCTGGTCTCCCTCCCCAGCCAGCAGCCTGTTCTGCTTAGCCACATCCATTTTTGGACAGGAGACATAGATGTTTAAGCACTAGATTTGCTTGCAGAGTACACACACCCAGCATTCCCAGGCAGCCCAGGGGTGCCCATGCCACCCAGTTTTGGGGAGGGCTGGTCTCCCAGATCATGGGCTTCCATGAGACAGATGGAGATCAGCTTGGAGCATCTCCATCTGCCAAGGAACTCTGAGGCCAGATTCCCAGGATCTTTTGCCTGCCTGCACTCCCCAGGGTTACTGAGCCAACTTGCTCAGTAACAGCAAGACAACTGCACACCACAGCCAGAAAATTCCTGAATCACTCTCCAAGAGCATGTTTTACCTCTGTGATAAGCTGTCCACAAAGCAGTCTGAGAGCCCGTGGGGCTGAGAGCACTGGGGCTCTGCAAAACACCTTTTATTTTTGCCATGAGATCTTTTCAGCCCATCTCTACCAGTAGGGAAGGCAGGACTGCGGAGGGAACGGCATGTTCTGGCCAGGGGTTGCTTAGCAAGTTCCTCTCCCTGCCCCTAGCAGCTGGCACCGAGGGGTGATCCAAGGGGCACCCAGTGCCTTCTTTTGGCTCAGGCGTTCTGCAGGAAATGCTTTATGCTCCTCCAGAGCACCAGGGACATTGACTCAGGGCAGCACGGCTTTCAGCAGCCTGTTGTACTCTTCCCTGCTCACTGCCGGTGGCTGAAGAGAGCAACTTTCCCTGCTCCATTCACCTAGGTCCAGAGCCATAGAAAAACTTCTTACCCAGTGCACAGTGCCCTATAGTGCACCTGTGCCCTATAGCACACAAACTCCTCTGGCACCCTAGAGCAAGCACAGAAGTGACACTGAAATGGAGCTGATGTCAACTGAGGGAAGAAGAATGGGGTGTCCCTTTTCCTGGGATATTCCTCAGTCAAGTCCTTTTGAGGGTTTTTATTTTCAATCATGTTTGTAGGCTGGTTTCCCAAGCATACAGGACTTGTGCAATAACACAGCCTGCGTCTATGTGTTTCTGCATGTGTATGCGTTTGCATGACTGCCTGTCTCCCTATTAGCCCTCCTCCCCTCCCACTTCCCAACATATCTACAAACACGTCAGCAAATGCCAACTACATCTCAAACAGGAACACAACTCTCAAAAAATAGCAAGTTTCCACCATTTCATGGAAATGCGCAGGCAGGCTGAAGAGAGATAAAATAGCAAGGTTTGTTTTGTTAGCTTACTTTCCAAACGATTTGACTGATGGGCCGTGTAGCACATCCCCAACCCACTCTGTGTGGACCCATCAGAGCACAATTCACTGCTGGGAAAGGTCTGCTCCAGACCTCCTCCTGCCAACACGAGCCCACAAATGTTGTTCGCAACATCCTGTTCCCTTCCATGTCAGCTGTTCACTGCATGCCAAGAGTGATAAGGGAAAATGCTGTTCAGGTCACCCTCAAAAATGCAGGAGAACACTTCAAGTCCCATCAGTTACCCAACTTCCACTTGCAATCCTGCTTTGCTTTCACTCATTAAACTTCTTATCCCAGGCATGGGGCTGCTGAGCATCTCAAGGCAGAGACTCTCTGCAGAGACTACAGCAGAGCCTCTCTGGAGTCACATAAAAGCTGAGGAGCAAGAGGGTCATCTTGTGTTTGATGACAGTGGTTTTTACACACATGCTTAACTTCAGCATGCATGAAGACAGGCTGATCAGGGGAAAGACCTCAACATGTGTGGAAGGTTTTGCTGAGTGAGGCTCTCTGAGCTCCCCTGCTGCCATAAAAGCATTCCCCCTTGTTAGTGACCCATATCTCAGCCCTTTCAATGCACTTCTCCTATTAGCCCTTCACAAAGCTGCAATCTTCCCAGCAAAGCCAAATGAATTAACTTGAAAACACTTCCAAGCTTAAATTTATTGCACTGCAGCTTCCCAATTTGACCTTGACCCTGTCTGTAAAATCCCCAGGATACCTACTGCTGTCATGAGGGGCTTCTGCCTGAATGGAACAAGCCATTAACCTTACCAGTCCAAGTCTCTGCTCTTCTTCCAGCCACTCACATCCATCCATGTGGTCTTCAGTACCCCAGCCACACCAAAAAGCCTGCACTGACTTCAAGAATAACCTCACCTCCTAAATCCCCAGTTCCTACAAATTTTCAGCATGAAACCAGACCACAAAACCACCTCATTCGTTTCCTACAGGTTCTACTGCTGTGTTAGGATTACTTTATTTCCCCAGTTTGTTTTAGGAAGCACAGGCTCATCTCTGACCCTGAGTCCAAACCCATCTGGGGCTTCTGCATCCTACAGTCCATAGCACAGAAGAGCTTTCTTTACTGCAGCCTCCATGAGGGTGCCTACATGGTAATCATTATTTCAATGATCTCTGTTTGGCACTGGGATGCTGCACCAGTCTGCTGCAGGAGAGCCAGAGGCTGGCAGAGTTACAGGAGCTGTGAATCTTAATAAGGCTGATTCCCAGGTATGGTGCTCTGCAGCCCATCAGAAAGGTCTGATGAAGGACTGATGGTCTGATGAACACACAATCACAAACAAGAAATTCTTCTCTGAATTCACACTAAACATTTCCTCCCCCATTGAACATTTATGAAAAAAGTATAATAATATACAGAACCTGTTAGGGCTCTTCTCCTATTTCAAGATTACCACCTTTCTATGTGCAGGCAGTGACAAGCAAATACCAAATAAGCTGGAGACACACCATCAAAAGCCAATTTGAACCGGCACCAAGGAAGGATGTGCTACTGGAGAAAGTGCACACATCTGTTCATTAGGGTCTTCGAACCCACGCAGTGTGTCTCTTAGATAGGGTGCTTTAGCCAAATACACCTTGCTCCAAATAGAGGTGTCTGAGGAAAATTTTGCGGTCTCTCTCACACATGAAGCTAAGGGACAGTCTAGGGGTTGTTTCTGACAATGCCCTCTGCTTGATATGGCCCTCTCGGGGATGGCTTAGCTCACCAGAATGATGTCCTGTGGCTCTAGAAGCTCAACTGTGCCTTTTGGAACCTGTTCATAACCCTAATGAAGATCAATGGCTGGTGGAGAAGCAGCTCTGGACTGGACATGATGAGAGGAGCCTACAGCAGATTACTTATGCTGAGTACTACCTTCAGGGAAGGCTGTGTGCAGAGTGGCCAGAAGCCTGACCTTCTGCCCATCACAAAGGTGGAAAAGCTTCAAGATCAAGAACAAAAAAAAATTGTATTACAAGAAAAAAAAATACTTAAAACCCCCAAAAGGACAGAGCAGTGCCACACCTTGCCTGCGAGAGCTCTCCCTCGCCTATCTCTGGTATTGCTCCACTCCTTTCTTGGCCACATTGGCCTCTCCAGTTATTATGACTATTGCATGCAAATGGAATGAACTTCAGCCATTTGTATTACTAGTTTCTAAATAACATCTCACTTTTCCACAGTCAATTTTCCAGACAGTGGCTCAGTCCAGGGCTACCCTCGCCACCCATCCAAATCTCACTGTGCATTCCCTCAAAGTCTGCCTTTTTCAAAATTCACTATTATGAAGTAATTCCTTTCCACCTTCTCCTCAGAAACCCTGCCAGAGCTAAATGGCAGTTACCACCAATGTCATGTCAAGATCTGCTGGTCCCACTGTCCCCATGCAGCCCCTTAGCCAAGCACCAGCTCTTAAAGCTAACAACTGCATCTGCTTTTTCCCGAGGAACCTGCATTCTCCAGGGATAAAGCCCAAGTGCCTCCAGAAAAAAACAGAGCACTGAACTGTAGCTGGAAAGAGACAGTATCTACTGTAATTTAGTTGTGAGTCTCTTCTGCCCACCAGATCTCCCAGCTGCCTCCAGCACTAACAGACATCATCCTTCCCTCCTCATGGGGGCTACTACTAAGTTGCCATATCCTTCATTTAAGCCCCAAGTTTCTCTTCACAGATTGTTATTTTTTTCCTCATTTGATGTTCAAGCTAAACAACATTGCAGTTGTTCCAGGTGATGTCAAAACACTTTGCTCATCTGTTCTTGGGGCAGTATTTCACTCAGTTTTGCACTCATTGGTGGTTTTATTTAACCTTTGCTTTATCCTTCCCCAGGTAGGGACAGAGCTGAATTTGAACTCTCATGTTACAGTACCCCATGAGGAGGGACTGAACCTGGTCTCACGTGTATTTATTACGCATGTTCACTATTTATTTTACAAAGTGCATTTACTGAAATAAGGCAGCTGCTACTCTTTAGGTATGAAGTTTTTATTGATACAACACTGCTACTGAAATAAACAGGAGTTTTGCCAAAATTGAGATTTGTGGATTTGTCCCACTGCTGAATGACACGTGTATGTGTGCAGTAATGCCACGAAGGGCTCAGACTCATGGACAGGATACCAGAAGGCAGCAATTTACTACAGATGAACTGACCTGTAGTAACTGTCTGTGGCATACAATGGTCATGCACGTGCAAGTAATGCAAGTTACCTTTATGATCTTTCAGTGACTTCCAACCTCTAGAGCCTACAGCATGGTCAGATCAATGTCACTTGGCCTTCACAGGAGGAAGTTTCCTCCCACACAGGTGGGAGGGAAGCAGTGCAAAGCAGCCTGCGGCTTCGCTTTGCTGTCATTGCTTTGGTCTCTTGTCTTGATAGAAACAAGGGCTGGATCACACTTTGTTTGCAAACGACTTTGTATTCTGGGCCACCCATGAAGTCACTCAAGCTCAGGAGTACGCAGACTCCACTGAGCAAAAGGCAGGAAGAGAGAGTCGTAAAACTGTGGTGGAGGAAGGAAGAAAAGGGAACATCAGTCTCCTGCATTCCCAAGGAGAAGGGGAGGCATTGCAGAGCTTAAAAAACAGACCACCACAAAACACAGTGATGGCGACAGATGTGATAAACCAGCTGAACCACTGGAAAGGAAGCCCAGACATGCAACAGTCAGCTTTCCACTCAAACAGCTCTAGAAAGCATTAAACATACATACAGCCAGCACGCTCAGCACCACCAGGGCACTGTTGTGTTTGCTTCACACTTGATCTACAGAGCACTTATTTTCTGTAGGGTTTAGAAGATAACAGCCTTATAGCACAGAACCCTTTCATTGGGGAGCTGGTGGTATGTGGTGGGGAGGTGGTCCCCAAGTTAGAGGAAACCACCCCTGCCTGTGGTAACAAGCCAAACAGTTAAAATATTGAGCTTCTGAAAAAAAAAATAAATAAATGAGGAAATTCCCTGGCTTGAAAAAGCATCAGTGCCCTCATGGAATTCACCCCGAAACACCGGACAGCTTCAGCTGGCTTATGCATAATGATATTTAAGTCTTTCGCCAGACCAGTTCTGCACATGGTCTAAGTCTGGCCCAGGTGAGCCTTCACAGCCAAAAACCAACCACCTGCTCTGCCCCAAGTATCATTCAGACTGTATGTTGCAGGTGTTGTACAGCATGTGAATAACAGGTTTTACCTGGCCTTCATCCATCTTCCTACAGCCCAGACCATCTCACAGCTTTCTTGCGCATTTCTGAACCCCCAAATTTGCAAACCAAATGTGGCAGTCATTTAAGGGCATGTAGCTCTGCAGGCATAGGGTCTGGGGAAGTTAACAAGGGGGCCACCACAACCTCCCTCTGGGAGCATTAAGGTGGGAGGCTGTCATTAGATAATTTCCCTGCAGGGTTATAATTAACCCATCCTCAATGCTCTCAGGCAGGTGACCTCAACTCAAAAGCACTGTAACTGCAGCCATCCCAGAGGCATGGCTGATTAGACAGTGGGAAACATCAGTGCCGAGCACCCACGTACCCGCCAAGGGCTTTCATCAGCCCCCAGAACAAAAGCACTACTGTGCCATTTCCCAGCCAGGAAGCAATGGGCACATGCACCCGCTTCCATCAAACTCGGTCCATAAAACCCCACTTCATTAGAGCCACTGTTGCCACATCTGTTACTGCTTTAAAGCACGTACATCTGGCTTAATCAAGCACTTGAATTTATTGCCGCTTTATCTCCATTTTCTGAACAGGCCCTGGGGAGATGGGATTTGTGCATTTTGGCTTTGGGGACTTTCTTCTTCTTCTTCCGTTTTTATTTTTTCCCACTGAAATCCCACCCGAAGCAGGAACAAAAACCTCTGTGACAGTTGCTCACATGCTGGGAGCTGCTTTTAGGAAAGTGTCTCCTCTAGACAATGAACCCCATCCTGCATATTCTGGTTTATGTGTTCCATAGCTGCAGAGCCTCAACACACCAATCCTCCCCTCCCACACTCCCTCTGTCCCCCCTTGCAAAAAAAAAATCAGGTTTACTGGTAGAAGGTATTGCAGAACATGCCAGGGAGAAGAGAAAGAAAAGAAAAAGGATCTTGCTGCCCCTGCAGTCTCTGAAACTTTGCCTCAGCCAAGTTACAACAAACAGGAAAAGCAGAATCAAAACACAGCCCCCACGTCCACCTTCATCCACCCAGCACAGGCTGTGCTACTGCCAGCTACTGCTCACAATCACACTGCAAGCTTTCCCTGGCACATCCTCCCAGGTGGCCTGAACAACAGAAGAACCCAGCTCAGGAAGCCTGCATCCAATGCATGGGGTGCTTGAAATCCCCTCCAGGAAGGGCAGACATCCTCCATGCCCCCAAACAAGGAGATGTTACCTGAAAGCCCCTCAGCCAGATCCTACACTGGAAAAATCCTTGTGTTTCCGTATTAGAGGGGAAGTCAGGCATGCCGTAGCTGGGAACAGAGAGGAGTACTGGCTACAAAGTTGGCTGTTTTCTCACTAAGCCACCCCAAGTGCTTCCTAGCCACTGGGAGAACAACAGGACTGGTCCCTCCTGCAGGAAGGAGATGCTGGGCTGCAGTATCCTCCCAGGGACCTGTGCCCAGCATCTTTCCACAGTTTTCAGGCCATGATCTGGCATGGGCAGGTACCAGCAGTAGCTCCAAAGCCTGGCTTTAAAATACTGCCCTAAATAGCATTTCTCTCAATGCAGTCTGAGGCTGGGATCTCTCAGTAGGCAGCCTGGCTTACAGTGAGCACCAAATGCACAGCAGGTGCATTGTGCTTATTGATGCTAACACAAAACAAAACCCACATGTGCAGCTCAGGAGCTTCATACCTGCTAAAAGCAGGACAACCTGCTGAAATCAGAGCTACTACAGCTTCAAGTGGATAGATAAGAAGGGATGTCTCATCACACAACCACTTATCATGGCTGTGATGCAGCAACCCCCACAGTCTGTTTAAGACAGTCAGAAGCAAGCTCCTCAGTTACACCACTTGCTTTTTATGCCTGTCAGGACTGGTGGGGGTGAAGAATGCACATTATCCCAAATGTGTTGCCCTGACCATCAGCTACTTGTTCTCCTGCCCCTCACCCACAAGGGAGTCCTGTTCAGTGAGTGTCACACCTTGTAAGCTCTGGCTTTCAAAAGTTCAGACGGAAGCAGGCATCGATGTCCTGCCTGTCCCCCTTCCTACGAGAGTAAGACATTCAAAGCGCTGTCAACTTTCTTAACACTGTGTTCCAGTTCAATTTCATGCTGCAGTACTGAGACCAACCATCTTCTATCCCCACTCCCTGGTATCTTTTCTCAGATGTCTGAACACAAAAGCCACCCCTGAAGCAAACAAAAAGCAAGGCATACAAGCAGCAACTGAATGAGCTCCCCTGGTCCTTCCTGTCCTGATCCAGCAAGACTTCAAGCCCGGGAGATGAAATATCTGAATAGTGAAGTAAGAGGGTCAAATTGTAATTAAGTTTTTCACTTCCTATCCCAAACTGTAAGTGGGTGTTGCTGGGGGTTTCAGAGTTACTCAGGCATTCTTGCTTCACTGGAGAGGAAAACAGTCCCATATTTAATAAGTGAGGTTTTTCTGGATTCCTTGGGAGGAAGGCAATAAGTAGATTATAATTTCTAAATCTCTTCCTGTCCCTTCCCTTCCTCCAGCAAGGCTCATATGCAGAAAGCAGAGATATCTTTCCTATCAAAAAGTTCCCCCTTTTGGCTTTCTAATTGAACCTAGCCTGGGCTCTACCCATGGGAAGACCAACTCACTGTACCCTCAAAAGGACACCCCATCTTGCAAAGTTGGAGAAGGCAGAGAATATAGATACTACAGTACATGAAAAGCAAAACTTGCAACCAGAGCGCCCCACTGCATGTCCTCTGCTCAAGGCCCAAATGCCACATGAACTGGGTATGGCTTATGCGCAACCCATATTAACCCCTCTTCAGCTGAGAGCCATGGAAAGTGGACAGTGGAGGGCATCTGCAGTGATACTCACCAATAACAGAGGGAGTGGGCTGTGGCAGTTCCTTGTGCAGACACCAGTCACAAGCCCAAAACACAAGCTGACCATGACACAGAGGCTCATCCACAGAGAGGCCAAAGGAGCAGGGCAAACCCAACCAGCTGCACACAGCTTGTTTGAGGCCCCAGCACATGACTCTTCTTTATGTCTCCCTGCCAAGGCACCAGCATGCTCCTCCAGCACCAGGCTGAGATCTCTGTAATTCACAGGCAGCTACAGCTGTGGTCTGCAGCAGATGTTGTGAGGAGTATAAGGACTGATCTTTCCCTCTGCTTCTGGAAACCAATGGTGTAAGGACTTTTCAAGCCAGAGGCTGTACATGGATTTTCATATTTCATAGCTAGACATCCCTCTATGAATTTCTATACTGCCTTTTAGAAGCCATTTTTAACAAGGACAACTTCCAACTCCCTACAGCATGCTTTCATGCTTTAGCTCTGTGCCCTGATCCCCCAGATGTGCTGCTTGATCTCTGCATGGGATGCTGACCAAAACTGAAATAATAGCAACTTCTCATTCTTCCCCTTTTCACAGTTTCATAGCTCTCTATCTCAGCCCATAGGAGCAAGTCAGCAGAAAGACCTGAACACCAAAGTACAGGTCTTCATGCCCTGTTGAGGTAGGTTTTGAAGACCCCCTAATCAGTGGGTGGCATTCGGAAAGCAGTGTGCACCTGCTGCGTGCCACACATGCCTTCAAAATCAACCACAGCCCTTGTGAGCGGCTGGGAGCCAGAACACCTCTTCTTTAAAGAGAAAAAAAAATGCCCAGCCCTTTCACAAACACAGAAGGCCTTGGCACAAGCTGAGGGCACAGGAACAAAGCCAAAGCACATGGAAAACAGCAGCAGCAGCAGTTCTTACTGCTGCCTGTCTAATTGGAGAGCTGGGACACCACCCCAGAGCAAGGGATCCACCGCAAGCTCCTGACAAGCTGCACAAGGCACCTCAACATGGGGAAAGACCCCTCCAGCGCTGCCCTGATGGCCCCAACCCATCAGCACTCGCTCTTGTCACATGCTACTCTTCCTCAAAAGCCTGTGAAGCATGTTGGCTGAGTCCCAATGAAAGCACCTTCTAATGGGATTTTTCAGATTTCAAGGATATCAGTGTCTGGCACAGGCTGAAGTAATTACGAGGACATCCAACAGATGACCTGGCATTGATTAACTGTCTATTTACCAGATAAGTCCCACTGTAAAACTCTGCACCAAAACGCGTGCTTTTTCCTAATTGTTTTCTCCCTTGCCCCATCCTTGTCGTTCATAAAGCCCAGCTGTGGCTTCTCTCACACTACTCCCTCAGCTTCATTACACTTTGCCTTGCTAAATAAACCATGATGGTGTCGGCTGGGCTAAAGCTGGAAGGCTTGCTGAGGGTTAAAGGGAAACGCGTGTTGCTCTTGGCAAACAGATAAACCCAGTTTTCACTGAACAGGCCTCAAGACGGACAGCCACAGCCACATGTGCTTGCAATCATCATGTTTGCATTTGACTCTTCCTATTAAATACTAGGGCAAGAAAAACTTTGGGCTGCTCTCATTTCTACCAGCTTCACTAGGTTGGTACCTACACAGCTACAGATCTGTTCATGATCAAATTCTTCCACACCAGAGACACCCCTCAAGCTGCAACAGCTGAGTTGTAGACTCATTTCACTGTAACTCACCCCTACATCACACAGAAAGTGTTCCCGGAGGAGCAGAAAACAGGTAGCCCTGGAGGGAAGGGTTTGTAGGCAGCAGTGAAGTTACTGGTGGCATTTAACACCTCGCAGGAATGGTAATGCAAATTCTGCAAGGAGAGAGCATTCAAAGGCGGGATCAGTTACAGAAGCTGAGACAGCAGGTCCAGCTTCACTGGAGGCAGGCTGGGTCCTCCACCCAGGGGAAGATCAATCCATACAGCAGGCTGAGCAAGCCCTGCAAAGTTTGTTAGAGTTCTCATCATGCAATGGCCCAACACACAGAGAACCAATGACCAGTTGGGTTTTAAGAGCAACTGCTGTTTCCACACACAGACTGGATGACGTATCACACTGCATGGGCCAACTCCTCTATGCACCCCCAAGCAAATTATGAGAGTAGTTCCACCCTCTCTGCATGAAGTATCACCAAGGAGTACATCCTCCCCTCTCTCTGAAAGAAAAGTAGGAAGGTTTTCTACTCCCAGGGAGCTCCACAGGAGCAAAATGCACCCAGCACCTCCAGTATTTGGGTTCCCCTATCAAAGCTATATTACCTTTGCTCCCAGTGCCCCCAAAGCAGCATGTGAGATGCACGGAAAGACTAGGAATTGGTGGGGCAGGACTGTCTCTTTTGAGGTCTGCAGAATACTATGGAAATTGATGGGGCAGCAGAAATATGTATTATTAAGGAAGTGTAAGGGGAGAATGGAAACTGCTAATCAATAATGAAAAGCAGGAGTGAATAAAACCTTTAGAGAAAATTCCCCAGAAGCTTCTTACTCTTTCCTAAAATACAGCTGTAATGGAGAGCCACAGAAGGTGGCAGGATAAATTGGTCAGATAGATGCTAGAAAAGAAAAAGTGCAACTGGAGAAAATCTGACCATCTACAGTTAAGTATATGAAGACCAAAATCAAATTTTAAGTACCCAACTGTTACTGAGATGAAGACTGCTTACTGGATGAGGCAAACACAGACAATCCAAATAATTAGCTACTGGAACAGTTTACAAAAGGGTTGGTAGCATCATCTGTTATGAGGAATTTTAAAGGCAAAACTGAATGGGTTTTGTAGCACTCTAGTCAAAACAGCAATTCACACAGCAAAAATCCGTGGCCTGAACTTGATCAGGAGTCAGGCTTGAGGATGGAACACCATCTTTCTGGCCTTAAAGCTGTGAAAAATGAACCTGGGAGCACCAGAGATGGATGCACCTAGAAGGCCTGACATTGCATGGGCTGAGTCCTCAACCCAATACTTCCAAAGAAAAAGGCAGTGCTCAGATCAGATCTGCTACTACAGAGCTGGTAAGCATGGGATGTAAGTTTCCAGATGATGATTTCTTACAAAAACAGCCTTGTCAATTGCCACGACTGATGAGGTTAGCATAAATCCTTAAATCAGACAGGAAATGAGTCAGCTTTGATACAACAGAATGGCTCCTGAGATGGACAAAGGAACAATCTCTTAATAGAGCATCAGGTGGTGGAAAATGTGAGAAGGCATCGGAGAAGTCATCCAGACGAATTAACTGGAAAATGGCAGAAGGCTGATGGATATTTGGCCCTGAAACAACCATCAGCCTCCCTGGGATGTTCCCAGAATGAAACTGTAGAATGAGCCATAAATAGTCTGAAGTGCATCTTGCTCCTTTGCCCCAAAGGCAGCACGGCTGCGCTGCAGGAGCTCCGAGGTGGAGAGAAGCAATGCCTAAAACCCAGCTCTCACTGAGTCACAAGAATAAATCACTCTATAGCAAACTACAAAGGACCACTGTAAGCTGGGGAAGAGCCTTCTGGAGAACTTACAGGCATGTGATGCATCTCAATTTCTCTCCTGACAGCTTTTGTTTCATTTGCAATTAAAGTACCAGAGATGCCAGCTATCCTTTTCCCTGTTTCTGCTGGGGCTCTTGGCCTCAGTGTACCTGATACCTCCTCTGGAGCAACCAGTTATCTATCAGGGGCTTCCTAAGTTTACCACATTATCTAGTAGTTGGTTTAGTTACATAGCTCTAAAACAAGGGCTTTGTTTTAAAGTCTTCACCCATTTCCCCATTGCAAATATTAACTTTCTGAACACTTGCCATTTCTCCATTCCCTAAATCCCCTTTTATTGAAAGTTTAAGGTCACAAAGTACAGATTTCCTCATTTCTGTCTCCTCCCCTCCTCCTCCTCTCCCTCTCCCACCTCCCTCCCCCAACCTGGTGTAATTTGGCTTGACTGCAGGGCAAACTCTAGAGCCTAAAGAAAACAAATAGGACACTCTTGTTACTCTGAAATGCTGAGCAATAAAATCTCAGTAAATAAATAAATAGATGGAAACTTGCTTTAGGTCAGAGTATGTCATCCCGCTTGGTTTGCTACAATTAAAAACAAAAACTATTTAAAAAAACCAAACCAACAAATAAACAAAACCAAAAGCCACACCAAAATAACAGACAAGCAGACTGAGGTCCTACACCTAGAAAACAGTATGAACAAAGACAGTAAGAAATCTCTACGCTCTTCATTCGCTTTGAAAATTCAGTACGGTAGCTCACTCTGAAACAAGAGCACTGCTTTAGCCTAGGTCTAACTGCACTTTGAACCAGACCCCAGATTCTCATAGCACAGTTTTGTTTTTAATTGTGCAAATAAATATTGATCTCTAACAACCACTCTCCCATGAAAAAACTTCCCTTTGCCAAGCCAAAGGAATGAGTATGACATGTGGCCTTCCTTTTCCCCTAGCAAGGGGGCTCTGGGGTAAGATGCAGTGGAGTGGAACAAACCAGAGCCTGAAGATGACAGAAGCAACCTCACCTAATGTCCAATCCCTATGGCAGGATGGTTAGAACTAGATGAACTTTAAGATCCCTTCCAACCCAGACCATTCTATGATTCTATGAAGGTTAGCTTTACATTTCCCTGTGCACTGACAAAACCTGCGGGAGCCATAAGCAGAACTAAAAAGATTTTTAAATTCTTGTTTAGGTAAAAAATGAAACAAAACAAAACAAAACAAAAAAAAAAAAAAAAAACAAAAAAACACAGAAAAATACCACCCAAGCATTAGTGCAAGGGCCTCCTGAGCCACTGGACATGGGACTTGCAGTCAACCATATCACACACTCTCCACAGCAGCAGAAAAGCAACTGCCCTGCCCTCCAGGTTCCACCTGGAAAAGATGTCCTAGAAGGATAGTGCTCCAGCCAGCAGAAGATGCTGTATTTTCTAGACAGGATATTATTAGGACCAAGTTATGGTATGCTGTCCTCATGCCAGCACCCTTCTCTAGCTTACGGCACTTTTTCCCCTCCCTGTCTTTGTTTCCCTCCTGTACCTTGCAGGAGCAGCCAAGTCCTCCCCTGCCAAGCCCTCCCATGGCACATGCTCCCACTTCCCTGGAGCTCATCCCTGCACCTGTGCCTGCCCACATCCATTTGTTCATGACTGCAGTCCAGAGCTTGCCAGCTGCTTTCAGAGGGGTTAATGCCTCAATTCCCATGAGACACTTCTCCCTGGATACAGGGTGAGTGTGGGTGAAAAGCAGGACAACTTACAGTCTACCCTTCCTAATTCATCCTGGGATCAATTAAAACATACAGGTCCTAACTGCCTACTGACAGATTTTGCTAGCAAAAGTCCCATTTAAGTCTTTCCAGCCCAGTCTTTCACTGTCTGTCCACGCACTCTGTGCTATTCAGTTTTATCCCATTCTTGACCCTGCCACTTCTCCACATCACTTATCCTAAAGATAAAGCTTTCTCTCTCCATGACAACAAACATAACTCAGTGCAATCACAAGTATTCAGTACCTTCACCCCTAGAGTTTCCACCATGGCTATCACTGACAAACCATAGCCAGGCACACCTCACTTCTTATTCCAGGGAGGACCCCTGCACACAAATCCCACCATACCCACACAAGCCTCTGTCACTCCTTCACCACCGAAAGAATGATAAGGCAAACTGACTTGCCTTGACACTATTCTAAGGAGTATCTTCTCATATGCATTTGTATCTACTGATCCATGGGAGCCAACACAGACAACTCATTTTTCAGAAAAGTAAGAGTGCATCAGACAACAACATCAGCTCAGTGAAGAGCTACAGCAGTCAACATACCATGATCCACCTTTACTTTATCTGCTTGGCTTTATCTGCTTTATTACTTTAATAAGGACTTCAGTCTTTTATTACTGTGTCCTCCAGATCTACCAGTGTCATCCATAGCTGAGGTTGGATTCATGTGTCTGTATTTGTCTGAATCACTTCCCTACCTTTGGCAATCTGAAATAGTGGGTCCCTGTTTCCTCTTTGCTACCATGAACTAAAAACCTTTGAGTCTTTTTGGATTGTTTGATTTGGGGTTTTTTTTCAGACAGTTGATTTTGTCCTGGTCCCTTCAGGAACTGGATCTGGTGTTCCTGGCCTCTGTTCTCTGACCAATTTCAATCAATTTAGTTATTTGACTTTTAGTTTTTGCCCTCAGTTTTCAATGTTTCCACATCTTCGTCCCCTCCAACTGTACTGAACACTGAAGCAAAGTTTGGTTAATACTGGAACCAAACCTAGATCATCTTTAATCTCCAGTTGCTCTTCACTGCACAACGGCTTCAAGACTTTTTATTTATATAGCTGAGAAACCTGTTGCTGTTTGTTTTAGTTTCCTCTGCCAGGCCTAACGCAGCTTGACTTTTGGCAATTCTCATTTTATCCCTACCCCTCCTAACCTCTAAGACATTGCTTTTTTGCCAATTAGTCTTTTTTTCCATTACTTGCAGATTCTCTATTTAATCCCAACTATCCTTCTTAAGGTGGCTATTCACGAGCTTCAGGAAGGAGCCCTTTCCTGCCACGTTTTCCTCTTTTGCTTGGGATCCCTGGTTCAGATAATTTCTGCACCTCTGAATTACAGAGAGGCTCTGCGTCCTCTGCATTCAAGTTTTCACATTTCTCTGCCTAGATGACTTCACCCACCAGGTTTCTTCATTTTTCAAAGTTTGCCCTTTCAGAGACAAGTATCCTTGTTCCAGACGTACTTTTGTTTAGGCTTCCATTTAATTTAAAAGGAATCCATTTTAAGAGCACTAAGTCCAAGATTCTTCTGTACAACAAGGTCCTCCTGTAACATCAACACTAGTTACCAAAACAAAACCCAAAATAGCACCTCCATTTGCTGGTGCTGTTACTATTTAATGAAAAAATCTAGACTATCACATCCAGGAATATCTATGTTTTACCTTATTAATACAATGTAGTTGCCAGTGTGTATTCCTAGATATTAAGACACATTCCTAAGCTCCCACAGCAATATTATTTTGGTAACATTATCTTTCTAACAACATTACAGACAGATCTATGCACACAGCCCCTGCCACTCATTTCACAGTCTGCAGCTTTATCTGTCTATTTATCTATCTATCCATCCATATCTATTTCCCAAGGTACATTGATGGACTGCTGTCTTCTAAGTTATTTTGCTAATACCTTCAAGTGGCCGTATCACCAGGATGTCTCTCAAAACAACCAGCCCATCACAGGAACAACTATATCAGCTCAGACCACAGGTCCACATAGTCTTTTCTCCTACAACAGACAAACAGTGGATGGAGACTGAGGGGATTTCAACCCCCATTAATTTCCCCAGTCTCCCCTTGAGCACTTGGAAATTTTGAGCATTCACAGCATCCTCTGCAATGCAAACACACAACTCAGCTACAGATGCTATGGAAGTGCACATTCCTTTATTTGGGCAGCCTCTGACCTTTCAGCTGTGGTCCTCAAAAGAGACCTTCAAGAGGCGAGCTTGGAAAAAAGCAGTTATAACTCTGCTAGATACTAGAAATCCTGGTCTCAACAGGGAGATTGGCTTTATTGTCTGCTGTAGTTCTGTCCTGCCTCCCCCCATCTAATCCTATGTTCAACAGATGGCAATTATTTTTTTTCTCTCCCACAGAAAGTAATATTTCCTTCATTTAATTTCTTTTTTTTTTTTTATGAAATACCTTTCTCTCCAACAATCTATGTGATTAACCTTCCTCATTAAGCTTGGAGTATTTGCTCTCAAACTGAATGTAGCTTTGAAGATTGCCATCTCTGTTCCAGACTTCAACACATGTATCTGAAAGTCTGGCTAGCAGCCTAATAAGAAAAGTTACCCTTCCCCACAAAGCCTGCCTTGCTAATGTCCTTAGACTACTACAGCTAGGGCAACAACACTTGTCTATAGTCTACAGCTTGTGGGGCCACCAACTATGGGGCCCTTGACTTTTTTCTGTCCACAGCCACCCAGACCCTCCCCCTTTCTGACAATACTATTAAAGAAAACAAAACACACCACCACACAAAAACACCACCACTAAAACCCTTCACTGAAGATCATATAAGTTTTTGCTTCTTGTGTCCTCCTCTCTGGCCTGCTTGAGATGGAGTCAGGAGTGTTTTCTCAGTGTAAGGAACTGTGAATGGACTTGTCATGGAAGTCACAGGATCTGGCATGTTTCTTCATCAAAACCAATGTTATCCAAAAAAAGGGGAAATGCAAATGAGAAAGGATGAATTAAACTAAGACAAAAATAGATTCGGGTAGACCAAGAAAGTCCTAGTGCCCATTCCGTTACTGACTGAGGCCAAAGAGCATTGCTTTCAGTACTGTCTTTGTTCCTGCTGCCACTCCAATTTCTGTACACTGTGTTTCACAGTGAAGTCTTTAAAAGCAGCTAATGTGATCCTGGTCATAATCTCCTTAAGGCAGTTTACACTGCTGCAATATAGCTGACCTCAGGGAAGTAAATCCTGACACCGGGAAGGTCCCATAAACAGTCTCAGAGCCAAGTTCATGAACTGGGATTCAAGAAAATTGAATTCAAGCTGGTTTACCCTACTTCCCCCTCAAGAGACCTTGAGGAAGTAATTTTATCACTTCATCCAGCAGTAAAAATCTATAAAAAAGGGGTCATAAAAATCCCATCCTTGACAGTATGACTGTTAGCTTTAAGCCAGCAGATAGAAGGAAGTCCTTGTAACTACGGCAAGGACAGCCATATAGCCACACTGGATAGATATTCAGGCACAGGTAGCTTGCTCTGACAATGACTGTGCTTTTAGTGCCACATAAATAATTCCACTTTATTTTCCACATTATTATCTCTGCACATACAGGTTAAAGTGAAAAGGGGGAGAAAAAAAAAAGTCATCTTGCTTTCTCCCTTCAGCCCTGTAAAGGCTGGAACTGTTTAGTGAAATCTGAGAGGAAAAGAACTGTGGCAATTACCTCATCTACTTCACTTTGAAGATTGCCTCTTCACAAAATAACTCATACATTGCAGCTGCCCAAACTGAGACAACACCTGAGATGTGCATCTGACTTGTGTTTTATCTCAGGTTATGCAGAATAAGCAAAGCTGACCCCATGCAGAAACCCAGGAGAGACAGCTGCCTCTGGATGAGACATGGCTCCCACCCCAAAACCACCCACCAGGATGCAGGAGAAATGCAGCTCTTTCCCCACTGCACCAAACACAGTCCACTGAACCATATCACCTTGTTACCTGCTGGAAAGCTCCTATTCTTGCTTGGCATCAGGCCTCATGATTACTGAGTGTGGCAGAAGTTGGAACTCCTCAGGGGAATTTTGGATGTATCTTCTTTTTACCGCCCATAAAATAAGAATCAGCAATTTTGCAGAAGTTATTTGCATTTTCTCAGCCCAGTCATTTTTCATATCAAAGAGATGTACGTGCCAAAACACACATGAGCCTGGGCACATAAGAGGTAACGGAAGTCTCCAACTTGCCCTTGAGAAAAGTCAGGCAGTAACAAGCTATGTACTCATAGGGAAAAAGTTGCTTCCAGTCAGTGAACAGCTTGAGGGACCAAAGTTTGGTTCCAAAAGAACTGAAAGACCCCAGGAAAAAAGGTCACATTCTGACTTCTAGATGTGATAAATCTAATTCTACTCCTGAGCCACTTCATTGAATGCTACTGTTATCACTTAAGATGAACATGTTGACCTGAGGTCTCTTCAGGACAACATATGCCCATCTCACAATTTGCTGAACAAACCTATTTAGAGACAATCTTGTCTCCTAAACACTTCTTCATTGAAGCAAAACAGCCAGGCTTTAAGTGAAGAGATGAGCACTCCTAATCTCATTGCTTCATGACTGGATTAGCTAATGTGGATCTTCAGGTTCAAGCCCTGAAGCTGAGCTCCCTCAAATCCACCTGCTCCTGCTGGACCTCCTGGGGCCTGGCTGACTCAAAGGCTGCAGTAACCAGACATGTAACAGAGAAAGTCCTCCAGCCCAGAGCCTTCATTCTCCTTGGATGCATCAAGGTTTATAAGTTCTCCAGAATCAACACCGCATCATCACATTGCTTACATACAGCAGACAGGCAAGCTGGAGCAACTGAGGGTCATCTGCTCAAGATCAAGCAGATGCAGCGGAGTTGGGGGACAGTCTTAGCCATTGCTTTTTCCACAGTGGATAGCATAACTCCAGGATTAGGCAGCTTGACTTGTGCAAGTCCAGACTGACTGCTCCTCCCACCATAAAGAATGCTCTTGCCTACTTTCCATTATATGATCTGGATAGCCATGGTTTTGGAAGTAGGACAAAGCAGAGACAAAGGAATAATACAGTGGTATAAGACAGCAGCCTGGTCTCTCATCTTGCCCTATCTCCTCAGCTGGTTACAAACTCTTCTACAAAATTATATAACAAGAGGATGACTAATGACTGGAAGACGACAACCCCTTACTGAAGCAACACAGCAGGCAAAGGACCCTTGCCAAGGGTAGTGGAGAATCTTATTTCATTGCTTCCATGAACACGGCAGCCATTTACCTATCTCACCAGATCTTATTATGCCTTCAGTATGCTGCTGCGATGAAAAGAAAAAACCCAACCCTTACCTTCCACTGATTAGTGGCCCCAAATCATCTTAGTTGCTCTGAACCCATTTGTCCATAATGAGCTAGGCCAGCTCTATGCTATTCCACCACAGCTGTTCACAAGCACCTATTAGATGTACCTCAAGCACCCAGAGAAAGCAGCATGAACAGGATCAGCCAGGAAATCCCCAGATGGCCTAAGGGGAGGGAAAAAAGGCTGCATGATGCAACCTTTTACTGAAGTAAACCTGTCCTAACCAGTTCCCATCTAGAGTAATTTCTTCCTGAGGCAAATGAATTTCTTCCCAAGACGACAGCTGCTCTGTTCCGGTCACTTACAGGGGAGGACACTCTTCCCTTTTCTCTTTGTCTCCCCTCCATATTTCCACATCTTTGACCAAACCTTCACTGTCTCTCTTCCGAGCGACACCATAATTTGTGACCCTGTTCTTCCTTCTGCTCTGATGCCAAATCCGGACTAGTTCAAACTCATCCCATAATCATGATTCTCACCTGGATGAGCCTCTAGGGACTACAGCAGTTTCTGTACCACCTTAGTTTGAAATTGAATTCTGTGCTGCATAATCAAGAAACACTTGGAGAAAGGGAATTGGGTTCAGAATACTGAGGAAGGTACCAAGAAGGTCTGACAGACATTAACCTGCCATCAGCATAGGTGGATGCAGCAGCTGGTCTTAGGAAAGAAAATATTTGACAAACCAGAAAGGAACAAATGCCTTAAAATGGCCAGATTTCTCTCTTACCATTACTCTTGAGTTAGGGGAAGATGAGGCCATTTTCAGCACCTCTTCTGCCCAAAATAACAATGAACTGGTGGGTCCTCCAGGGAAGAGAACTGAGGAGGCCAGCTGTCCAGGGGACTGGCACAGATGAATGCTTTCCATGTGGTTCTCTAACATCGAATTCATAGTCTTACATGGGTCTCATCTCTGCCAATTTTTACAAAATGAATAAGAAATAAATAGCTTCAAAGGTTATTATATTGGGCATGCAATCGAATGATTGAAACGTGGGGAGTAACACTACTTATGTTTAGAAACATGCTGAAGAAAATCACCCACAGGACCTGACTCCCCATAGTCTAGAAGGCTGACAAGAAACTGTATGCTTGCTAACTATCAAATCTTTCCTTCCCAAACATTACACTCCCCAAAGTGCAGCCTAGCATGGAAGTACACAGAGTCAAGCTGGGGCTGGAAAAATTCCTAGTGCTAGGCAGTAGCTGCGTTCCACTGCAGCTGGACAAGGCAGGTAAAGGACTTGGCACACTCAACTAATGTTGCAACACAAGCCAACGAGTCTGCAATGAATATCTTCCCTCTATGAGGCCTAACACACACAAGAAACACGATTAATACAAGGTGGTCCACAAGGTTTTTTCTTCCAGTCCCCTTCTTTAGCTCCTCACACTCACTGCAGAATGTGTGACCCTTATGATAGGAGCAGAGATGATGCCCCAGGATAAGCTCCAGAGGGACCCAGAAGACAGACATGCACGCAATGGGAGTGTCAGCAAGTCATCTCCCACAGCCAGAAACACTGACTAATTAGAAACATCTTTAAATCCCCAACTGGGGAGATGCCTGAAAAAAGCCAAAACATAATAATGATGATGATGATATTTGCAACTGCTGTTACTTGTTATCTTCTCAAAATGTTGACAGCAGCTCTTAACAAGCACACATCAATGAACAGCTTACATGCACTAATTCTCTCTTAAAAAGCACATGTTTAACCCTCATCAGCAAGAGCACTTCTCCATCCCACATGAAACTGTAGGAATTGCCAAAATTATTTAAAACCCGAGCAAACAAGAGCTCTTGGAGGTGATAATCAACCCCCTCTTGCCCACACGTGACTCTGAAGGTCTGTTTCTCATGTTCTACAGTTTCCAGCTGGGACTCATCAGCAAGCTATCAATTGCTCCTTACATACAAGTGAACAGATAATTAGTAAAATGACCTAATTAATATTAATACACTTGAGTGATAGAACTAACAAAGCTTGATTTTTAAGTTTGAGGTTTTTTTTTAATGTAGCTCTTTCCTGAAGCTGATTGCGAGTTGGTTGCTTGTTCTTTGATGTCTAATACTGGCTGAATTTCTGCTATAACCCACCAGGAGAGGTGAACAAGGTACAGTCCCACAACACAGCAACTGTTTTCATAAAAGCTATACAAAACCAGTATCTTAGAGCTCAATTCCTCCGGTGAATTTTCTGGTTCAAAAGTTTTCAGGGTAGCCATAGAGACGAAGATAATCCACACGTGCCCACACACAAGGCTCATTTGGAAGAAAGCCAGGCTTAAAATGGGACAGCCAGTGCATTGCTTTGAAACAAGAAAGAGGAGTCTTTATTGAGTAGAAGAGCTAAACAAGGACCATGTTTGCACTTTATCACCCAGATGCCTTCCCAGCAGAGTTAATACAGCATGGCACAGTGCAGAGATGTTAAAGGGGAAAAGATCTGTGCTGTGACTGTAATCAGATGCTCTGGTTGCACATAGCATGCATGCGCTCGACACGGATCAAAAATGTATGATTTGGGAATTTTAAGGGGTGGGGAGAGACAAAGAACGGGCACAGTGAACCCAGCCTTGCAAAACACATGCATGCACTCGCCTGCACTAAACGGAGACGCCGAGAATTTCGGCGTCAGGTCCTGGAGCAGCACAGGGAATCCCGCCCACCCTCGCCATCCCTGGGGCTCAGGCGGTGGCATGAATAAGCAGGGACAGACATGTTAAGGAGCAGCCCACAGGGAAGCAGAAAGCCAGTTGCTCACCTTGCAAAGCCTGAAGGTAAGGCTTGCTCACCGCCTGCCCCCAGCTGCTGCAGCAAGATGTGGTCCCTCCATGCACAATGCCAGTGGGGCAGCGCCCCAGGGAAGGGACAGAGACAGGCAGCCAGCCCCACACAGAGAAATGGGATGTTTAGCTGCAAACACCATCCAGCCCCAGAGGTGTTCCCATGTCTCCGTGACTCCAGCGCATCCCAGGCAGACAAGACACAGGCACAAGGCTGGATCCCTACAGGGATGCTGGGGGGGACTCTTTATCAGGTACTGTAGTGATAGGACAAGGAAAAACAGATTTAAACTTACACTGGGGAGATTTAGGCTAGATATAAGGAACAATTGTTTTACTGTGAGAGTGATGAGGCACAGCAATGGGTTACCCAAGGAAGTTGTGAATGCTCCATCCCTGGTGGTGTTCAAGGCCAGGCTGGGACAGTCTTGGGCAACATGGTTTAGCGTGAGGTGTGTCCTTGCCCATGGCAGGCTGGTTGGAACTGGATGATCTTAAAGTCCTTTCCAATCCTAAGTGTTCTCTGATTCTATGATTCAAATTAAGCGGGAAGACTTAAGTTTGAAATTACTTAAAGCACTTTATTACTCAAACAAAATATGGCAGGCCTGCTGGACCCTGCCAGCTGGGCCGGCCACACTGTATATGAGGAATTGAGGGTGCCTTCTGCAGGGGCGAGACTTCCCAGACCCAAGTATCTGCAATAAGCACTATTTGCCCCTGTGCCATATCACCAGAGAGGCCGTCAAACTAGTCAGCAATTCAAATATTCTCACAACTCTCCTGCTCTCCTCAGGTTGTGACGGTTTTCAAGGAATGTTGTCGAAGCTGACACAGCCCTAGAAACCCCACCACGCGTCACATACCCAGCCTAAACCCTTCAGAAATGAGAAATGAAAAAAGCTGTGTCAGGATGGAGGACACAGCACAAAGGATGCTAGCACAGGCATGTTGACAGCCCGTGGGAAGGGGGAGGCCAGGTTGTTGAGATGCAGCCCAGACCTGCTGCTCAGCAGCTGGGCTTTTAACACTTGTTGCAGCAGGAGAAATTGGTAACAGAAATCAGCTCCAGGAGAGATGGGGGTGTCAGGTTCAAGGCTTGTGCTGCAGCAAGGAACAGCAGCAAAAGTGGTCTTTTAGGGAATGGTTGATTGGCTTTGGTTCTGGTTTATATTTCTGTAAGCAGCTTGTCTGACTCCTGAACACAGTCCCAGGAGATACACACCCTCCCTTAGATATTCCCATTCTACCATCTTGGTGCATCGCCAAAGCATGAACACCCTGGAAACGAGAAAAGCAAGTCAATTTGTATTATTTTCTCTGCTGGAGCTTTTAGGGAGTCAAAAGAAAACGCTTTTGTGAAGGCCAACAGCTAGCATTGTTATCTGTAGTTCTCCCCCCTGGTCCTTATACAATATTGAAGGAGCAAAACACAAAACAAAACAAACCCACATTACTCCATCTCATAGCAGTTCAGCTCCAGCCCACATCCCACAGACATTTGGATTACCACTGTGAATCAAGTGTATTGGTGCTGCCCAAGCATAACTCACTGCATGGCTCCTTTAACATGGGGACACCCCACAGCTCATAATCCCTATCCCCTGGGGATGGGGGGAAACACATGGGAGTGAAGACAATCAGAAGCCACACTCACGATCTTCTCAGGACAACCCTACCCCTGTATTCATAGAATCACAGAATATTTAGGGCTGGAAAGGACCTTAAGATCATCTAGTCTCAAACCCCCTGACTAAACCACGTCACCCAAGGCTATGTCCAACCCAGCCTTAAACACCGCCAGTGATGGAGCATTCACAACTTCCCTGGGCAACCCATTCCAGTGCCTCACCACCCTCACAGTAAAGAA